>JARKHS020019934.1:0-38009 GCA_030143305.2 Amblyomma americanum | reverse complement strand
TGTTCTCAAGGGCGGATCAGAAAGTATTTGCTCCTATCTTTTATCGGGCTAAATAAGGTACATACCCGGAATTGCAAATGTACGCACTATTCAAAGTACCTTGCACTATTCACACAGCTCCAGACATTTTTCCATTCGCAGCACTAAATTTGAGATGTCCCATGGTTAGAATGCGTCCGGCTGACTGTGGAACCACCGTCAGACTGCTGCCTTGGCTTCATCGTTGCACTTGAATCACTGTCCTGCCAGCAATTTCTTCAGCGAACTAAAAACGAGAAATAACTAGGCCGATGTCCAGACTGTATGGTGGGTGGTCCAGACTCTCCCAGTGAAATGACCAGAGATTTTCGGCAGTTCTAATTGCAAACTGTGGCATCGCATTGTCGTGCAGGATACCACATTCTGCACATCGAGAATCTTGGGCGTTTTCGACTGATGGCAGCCAGCAGACGTGACCGCGTGGAACAATAACGGTCGACATTGATGGTTGCACCTTGCGGCATGAAATCCTTCATAGTGGCCCTCGGCGATCCCAGAAGACCGTTAACATCGCTTTCCCAGCAGATGGCGCTGAACGGGATTTTTTGGTCACAGGCGAACCCGGATGTTTCCACACCATGTTCAGCTGATTCGATTTAGGTGTGAAATGCAGTGTCCACGTTTCAACGCCAGTAACAATGCGGTCCGAGAAATTTTCACCCTCCTCGGCATACCGTTGGAGGTGGTTCAGTGAAGCAATCATTCGCTTGGCTTTCATCGTGTCATCTAGGTCCCTAGGCACCCACCGACATTTAACCGTCCGGTATTCTAAGGACCCGTGAGAGATGTCGTAAACACTCCCATACGAAATGCCCAGCTTCCGGGAAATGTCCTTGAGGTGCACGCGCTGTTCCGCTTTCACCATTGCATCCACGTGGGAAAGGTTCTTTTTAGTCGGCGACGCACGCGGCCTCCCGGAACGCTCATTGTCCTGCAAGTCTTCACGGCCTTTTGCGAACTCAAAACACCACCACCGAACACTTCTCAAAGCGAGACACATTTCCCCATATGTTGGCTGCATTTCTCAGTGGATTTCGATGGGCGTTCGTCCCTTGCACAATAGAAAATGAATCACACTTCATTGCTCGTATGCCGTGGACGTGTGAAGCACAGCAGCCATCCTCAGCAACTGACAGCAACGCCGTGCCACGGGGCTACCGGCAGGTCCAAGAAAGGCCCACCGCTGGGAATGCATATGTTGGCTTTGCATTTACAGCCGTAACTTGGCTAGAAAAAAATAAGGACAAATACTTTCTGATTCTCCCTGCATGTTGTCCATGTTGTCTAGAGAACTCGTTGTTTAAAGGACATTATCTCGCACTCATGGTGGTGTCGGCGTTGTCGCCCTGTTATGCTACAACCGGAGATCAGCAGGTACGAGTGTGACGGGATCCTGTCGGACCTGCCATTGGGAATTTTATTGAGAGGGGTGTGTCCTGCAACCATCGGTTTAAGTTATTGGCCCCTAGTAACGGTGCCGGATTCCATGAGTTTTGCTTGCACGTATATTCGCGCTGATCCCTACAGACATACGAGTGCAAACACAGCTGACAAAAAGTAAGTAGATAAAGCGAAAATCCCGCATTAGCAGCTCCAAAAACACTGCTGGCGCGCTATTCATGCTTTCTGAAGCTTAGGCACACTCACATCAATGGCTGCAGCCTCTCACTATCACCCCCACAAGAGCAATGTTGCGTGGCATCAATACCCTCCTCCTTTTCCAATCGGTGTTCTCCACACAGCACTCGCCCTTTGAGCTAAGAGGTACAAAGTTCTGTTTATTGCATGATGCGTAGGTTTCATCGAGAATTAGACACACCATATCTCCTCTTTAAAAATGATGAGGAATCAATTCACCGTCTTTGTTAATCTCATCGTCGTTTAAGCGTTAAGGACGACACAGACCAAAGACAGTGACCACTACTCGTAGCTTACACATTTTTATTTATTGAAGTTTTAGTTACTATAGGCACTTTGTCACTGATACTTCGCTGCATCCAGGCTGGTCATTTTCAGAAAACGGAAGATCCCGCTTTCACTTTTTTTGCGTCGGAAAAACGCGCTGTCTTATTTGTGAGTTGGCTTCTGTTCATGCACTGACTTCACCAGGCTTACTGTTTCATTTTTTACTTTGCTTCCTGTCTTGCTCTCCCGATGCTGAAAATGCTGAATTTAGTAGGGGTGCTGATTTGTTAGAGGTAGCCAAAAAGAACGTTCTCCCTCTCCCTTTACTGAAATCACCAATACCTTTGTATACATTTTAAAAAATGTTAAAACTGCACAAGTTTGAATCCTCAGAAATTTTAAGTTGTTTCTTTTCTTAGCCATTATACACTACAACTTATGATTCTCCATTTGATTATAATTTGTTGCTCCTTTTCTTTCTATTTTCGGTTTTTTCTTTGCCTTTCGCATAAGATTGCTGTGTTTGCGCTGGTTTATTATATTCTTTTCATGTAGGTATAGGCAGCCCAGTTTGCATTTTCGGCCTTTGCGCCTCCTGCGGTCAAAATATCTTTTAACCATGTGATGTAGCTCTATATACAAAATAAAAATATTGTAAGCGCAATTTTACAAACGATTTAGAATTTTGACTTTCGTAATTAATATGCACTGAGTAGATATTAAGATCGGTTTTAAATCACTGACGATTAATGACACCAGTTATAGGGTCGGTAAAGTGACAAGAACGGACACATGAATTCATGTCTATATTAAACGACTACAAATTCATGTTTCCTAAGCCGCTTCAGTTTGTGTAAACATACCCAGAAATTCTGCACAAGCGCACTTTTCAACAGGCTGTTGTTTATGAACCAAATTTTTGACATACCTTAAGCCTGCCCCATATCGATCAATACATTCGCCGATTCACGTCGAGACGCTTGTAGATTTCTGCTATTTGATGTCAAAAACTCGTGCCATTGGCATTCTATGGCAGTCTTAACTACTCGGGAGAGTGGAGGACACAGTTTAAAAGCAAAATGTTGCTATGCATCATAGGTCGGGCCATTCTCATCAGTATGTTCATAACAGCGCCTTAAAATATTAAACATTTTCCTCACAATTTAAAGTGATGCCCAAGAAGGCTGCACTTGCCATGAGCACAGCGCGGAAATCAAGCAGAAAACAGTAAAGAAAGCGTTCGGGACACCCTCGCCTTGTCGGAGAGGGCTTAGGCATCCACAGCAGCTCTCTCTCTCTCTTCATAGAATCCAGATAAGCGGAAACTGTGAAACGCCATGTGCGGTAGAGATGATGTGCTACATACAAGTCTAGCCTTGTGCAAGTTTCGAATGAAACGACTTCTTCGGTTATATTTATGGCACTGCTGTTATTTTTATTTACTTATTCCTGCTTTGGTATGATGGCAGTTGAAAAGTAACCTTGCAACACAACTGTGTGCTGAAGTCGTGCTTGGTGAAGGAATAATTGTTCTCCAGGCAGCAGTCCCGTGCACGATAGCTATATTTAGGGCAGTCTTAGATTTATCATGAAGGTCGAAAATAAAGGTGAACAGAAAAATTGTAATATTGCGAGTATACTGCAGTGAATGTCAATGCTCGGGTTAACAAATGTCGAATTACCACCGTCCTTGACCCTTACCATTCGTTCGAAATTCTGTGCCGTATTTGTGAGCCCTATTTCCTCTCAGCGATGACGTTTTCACCCGATTCGCCAGAAGCTGGTGAGCGATTGAGAATTATTCTCCGCTGTGCTCTCTGCCGTTCCAGAGCTTCAAAATAACCAGAAAAAGAAGCCCGAAAAGTGTGTGAGACAGTTGCCGATAAAAAGGGTGAGTGAACGTCGCGTCCATGTAATCCGCGTTAGTCTTAACTATTGTTTTGTTGCCTGAGGATCCCCTTTTCAATTTTTTTCTATGAAATTTCTTTCACAGACGCGAGTATTTGGACGCTCGTTATCCTGCCTCTATCCTTGCGCCGGCCGGCATGTAAAATTAGGCTACGAGGCTGACGGAACTCTTTGCTGGGTAAGTGCATCCTGCACGCCGTCTACTGTCAGTGAGGCATCCAAATGCCGTAGCTATCTTAGAGGCTTCTGGGAACCTCCACTGTTCATCCTATCATTTGTCTTTGTCCCATGAATGGTCTCCTGCCTTGGGTTGCGGTTAATTTCACATAGCACAATCTAAAGCTTTGATCGCATCTAGCCTGAATGCTGCTGCTCTAACTGGTTTTTCGTACTGAATCAGCGCCAAAGAAGCTTCGAAACCACGTGCAAAGTTCGCCCACATTCATTTAATTTCTATCAAAATACATTACTCTTTATTGACAGCATTCTGCTCTGTAGGCTGAGCGCTGATTTTGTTACACTGAAACACATTCAGTTTTGCTTCTTATTGGTCTTTCTGCTTGTTTTGTGTGTGTTTGCTGGAGTGTGAATTTCTAGCAATGGTGACTTTCACGTTATATCTAATAGCTTCAAATTGCTTCTTTTTCTGTTCTCATTTTTCGCAATATCCAGCGCTTCCTATTCAGAGGGAAATGCCTGAAAGGTTCTTGTGTGTGACATGGACTTCTATAAGAAACCTGCACTTCTTTCTGGACACATTTTCCCTCTTCAATGCTTCATATTTGTTGTAACGTAGGTTGAAGAAATAAAATGACTCGCCGACGATTCACTTGCCCTGTCACTTCGCCTGCATAGCTAGTCTGTCTTGGTTTGGGTCATACATGTGTGCCTCCACGGCATTGCGCCTTGAGCCGTCTTCGTGAAGTTGGTGCTGCATCCTTTCCGACCATATACCTTTTCCTTGTCTGTGGTAACGCTGAAGGTCAGGCCATTCTTCACCGTTTCCTGTATTTATGCAAAAGACGTTACACAATACTTACTCTTGGTGCGTTTTAGTACAACTGTTTCAATATTCAAACTCTATGCCTGTATTGTTATCAATACAGGTTACTTTATCATGCTCGACAATTCTGAACAAAGCATATTAGAGCGGGAAAGATTTTATGGGTGCACTTTTTTCAAATAATGTAAGGTTTCACTATAGGTCTTATCTGCTCGATGCGATCGATGGAAACACATCAAAAACATTTTCCTACATATCGCAAGAATGGGCCATTAACTTCAATATTTCTATATGAGAACCTTACAGTATTTCAATATTCATATCTGTTGTCCAAGAATGTTGGACATGTTGGTGGAGGAAGAAACAACTTTTTTGCAATAGATGTAAAGTGTCATCCCTTCCTGGAGCTTCAGGAGTCATCAGTCCAAGACCCCAGTGTCAATGACAGCCAGGTTTGGAAAAAAAACGTATGGCATTTTTTGTCACAGACAGCGTCAGAACTTCTCTACTGATTGTAATACATATAGAATAACGGTTCATACTTATTTCTGAAAAATTTTGATTTCACCTCATAAAATATTGTTCAGTAAGCTTGAATCATATAGTTCTAGAAGCCCAGGACAAAGCTATCTACATTCGAGGTCTCAGTTCACTTCCATACATGGCGCTGTATCGGGGAAATGTAACATCAAATACGGCATTCCTCAAGGCTCTATACCCGGCAATTTGTTCATTTTGAAAGGGGTTGAGGTGTTGCTTTACGCTGACGATACAAGTGTCTTTTTCCGGAGAAAGTCTGAGGAACTTCAGGCCATGTCAAACGCGCGGCTGCATGGGCTAAGTTGATGGGTATCTACAATCAAGCTTGAAATAAATACAAACAAAACAAAATAAATGATATTTTCTGCAAAAAAACAAGTCCATTCTCGTCAATGTTAACCTGCTTATTTATGATGCATTGCTTGAGTGCGTAGGCCATCATTCGTTCTTAGGTGCTACTTCTATGTTGAACCTAACTTGGTCTTTGCAAGTGAAAAAAGTAAGAATGAAAGAAGCAATGTGTATTGGAATGTTAAGCCGCCTTCGAAATCTTGTACCTGCCAGACTCAAGAAGCAGCTTTATTTCTCACTTGTACTCTCACGCTTTAATTACTGTTCCTAATTAAGGGGAAGCGGAATTAAGACTGATAACGATAGACTATTGGCACTGCAGCGATAAATATTTAGAATATTATACGAAGAAAAGTAGGACACTGTAACGTTCATGACAACTTATAGTATCCTACCTTTTCACGACATATACAATATAAATATACATATAATAGAAATTGTGTGTGCATATATTTTCTGAAATATCAAGAAACTACAGTATATTCGCTGATCATTATTTTAATAAAGACACTGCCATAATTTGCGTAGGAGTTTCACTGTTTGATACAAACCAGGGACAAAATATGCTAAACAAAAACTTGATCACTAATTTATGCAATTATGTAATAATTAACGACACATCCTCGAAATCGCTAAACATGTAGCAATCTGCGAACTTTCAAACGCAGTATACAATTTTTTTTTACTTCAAATAATATGCAGATGATGCCTCACCCAGATATGTAGTTGCAAAGTAATATTGTACGCCGTCAAGGGTTCGACAGAATCCTGTCTGGCGAGGGGGAAGCATAGTGGTTGAATAAAACATACACTGGCCACTTTTTTTTGGCAAGTTTATGTTTTACTCAACCAATATTGTACGCCGATTTCTTTACTTGTGTACAAAGTGCAGTCTCTTTTTACTTAATATAATATGCAGATGATGATTAACCCAGGAATTCAATTGCAATGTTATTGTGTTCTGAATTCTTTATTTGTGTACAAAGTGTCATGTGTATATTTGTATGGTGAAGATTGTTGTATCTAGTTGTAAACTTACTAAGTACACGTATTTTGTACCCGCTGCTGTGGCGCCCACTAAGGGCAGGGCCTCGCCAGGAGGCTGGTTGCTTCCTTTTGTCCTGCCCCACGGGCAATGCCATAAAGTGCACATTTATAAAATAAATAAACTAAAATAAAATGTGATATATTGTGAGCAAAGGAGATTCTGGTCTTAAAGCTCTCAAAGTGTAAAGCAGATACTGCCCTCATTTTCTCACGCTTCTTTCTCAATAATGTTACAGCAACGATTTCAAGGTACTACAGACACGTTACGCGACAGCATACCTAGCTGCTGAATAAATTTTCGCGCACCTATTCACAAAAGGCAGGGCTTGTTTGAATGCACGACGCACATTATTACGGGAGAAAATGAATCTTTGCTCGATGGCATTATGCTTAGTTTCTAGGTCCCCGGAGAGCAAGATCTTCCTATCTGAAGGCTTTCTTGGCATGCCAATGTTTTGCGAGTGCTGTCCTGAGCTTCGTCTTTATGCAGGTCCTTGTAGCCGTGCGCATAAGTACAAAATTTCGTCTTAATTTTTGGGCACGTTACTTCATAACGACGCAGCCCTTCCAGCATAGCAACGTGACGTCACGCAGTTTGGTCGCCTTCCCGTCCACCCGGGGGATGTGTGGCTCGAAACTGTGGATCGGCAGTTGGTGCTGTGGCTCGACAAAATATGGCTACATTATGTCAAAATACATGAGATATCGAAAAGCATGCAGGCAAAGCAGCCTTTCCAGTGCATGTAAAATTTTGTCGAGCCACCATGCCAAGGGTAATCGCGTTCTCGAAATCTAAAAACTGATATCGGTATTACTAACGACCGGCTACAAATCTATAATTTTAACTTCGCGCATAACTGTAATAGTTAGAAAGCTAATTATTAAAATATAGTTACTAAGCTTACTACTAAAGACGATTCACCGGTTTTCTCTTGTTCGCCAATACTGGCGATACTATGCCGTAAAAGCCATATTTTTACCCAAAAAAGCCTATTTTTGAAAATTACTTAGTTTTCCCTGAAATACCTCGCAATACTTATATCGCCGTAAAAGGAGCATCTAAGAAAGTTCTGGAAATGTTCCAACCAGGACGTTTTCTGGCTACTGTCTGTTGACAGAGCATTAGCACAGCTGCAGGACGGCTTGTAGGACGTCTAAGTCCACAGAACCTCCGGTGTGCAACTTCTTTTAGAAATTTAAACTTTTTTTTGGAGACGTATGTTAGACATCAGTTAGCTATTTTCGCATTTAGTCTAAGCATAGTTCGTAGCCGTCTTTTGGGCATTTGGGCACTCGGGACTCGAGCCAAAGAAAAAAAATGACGAAGTAGTCGGAGAAATGAGCCGGAACGCTATGACATCACATGCGAAACGTTAGACTGGAAGTGCCTTCCGGCAACCAGGAACGCGGTATAATTTTTCGGTTTGCTTAGTGCGGCCATGAACCAGCGCGCCCGCTCTCTTCTGGATTGAATGCGGCCGTGTCACACGCGTTTGCTTACAATTTTGTTCTCGCCCCGTCACGTCCGCAGCATCATGGAAGTGACTACATTCACGGATTGCTTGTTTGAGAGCTTTGATGTTTATTTTTTGTATACCCACAGCGTTCATAAGCATTATACTAGGGCGAGGGTACTTAAAATACAAGAGAAATGAGATGCCTGTGAACACCCAGACATGAATGAATAATTATACAAGAACGAATACAGCAGTCACAAAAGTACACATTGCACTGGAAAACTAGAAAGTGCTCATTGCAACACAGAAAGAACATGATCGGACATAATATAGGCAGTGTTCGAATGCAATGTTCTCAATTTGCATATAGTTGTTGGAAAAAAGACAATGAAAGTTTTGCATGCTATCTCCGGTTCTTTGAAGATGTGCATCGTCTACGCTGCCTGAAATATAGTGAGGTTAAGTAGAAATATATATATATATATATATATATATATATATATATATATACATATATATATGTGTATATATATATATATATATATATATATATATATATATATATATATATATATATATAATATATATATATATATTCAATACCTACACCACAATGATAAACTGTATAACAAGCTTCAATTTCAACTTATGTCGACGGTTTTGCAGCTGCTCCCAATGCAGTTTTCTTTCAAACTCTCCGCACGAATATCTCTCCTGTTAACCCATGTCCAAGCCAAGCTGCTAAAATTTGAACCCTTGCCCGTTTTCTCTTTCTGTCTCTGCGCATGAGGGTCCCAAGCTATGCAGGCATATTTAAGAATTCTTCTAACAATTGGTTTACGCAACAATTTTTTAGAAGGCAAAGAAAACTTCCGGCACTTCGACGAAAATGGTCTAAAGTTTCCCAGCTCCCGCTGCAAAAGAAACTGTCAACAGCAATGCGCCTATATATGGGAGTAAAAACGGGAGTAAGCCGTCCTCTAGGATACGCCCTTTTATAGAAGGGTGGGTGCTAGAGAACAGTTACTTCCTTTTTACTCCTTTCTGTTATGAGAGCAATCAATGTGTCACTGCCACCGTAGCTCAGACACAAGAACAAACCTAAGTATTTGTGCTCTTAAACCTGCTTTAAAGTTATACCATCCAAAATATTGCTACTGACGTATGGATTCTTCTTCCTGCTAAATTTCAAGCAAACTATTTTATTTCAGTTGAAAGCGATATGCCGTTTTATACACCATCCGTTGATGTCTTGGTCTTGTCGGAGAACGTGCGCGACATTCGCGCCTTTTGTTTCCTTGTATAGTGCGCCTTCGTCGGCAAATAAATGCATTCGAGATTAGATACCATCAGTTGTATGATTTATGTATTAAGAAAATAGACTGTAGACCCAATGCCTATCTTCGAGGTACACCAGACGTGACACTCGCGATCGGAGATTCAGCCCGGTTTACGACGGCTGTTTTCGCACCTTGAGATACGGTCTCATCCAAGCTATAGCCCACGGAATAATTTGATAAGCTGAACCTTTTTCAATTAATAAAACATAAGGTAGTGTCAAGTGCCTTTAAGAAATCCAAGAAAGCGTCATATACAGAGTCGGTGATTTATACCTATAGCTTTGTCTTGCGCAAAAATGCAACATACGCGGTGTGCTCTGGATATCAGCGCACGACTAAAAACCTCAGGTGGTCTACATTTATCCGGAGCCATATATTACGGTGCTCTTCATTACCTTAGTCGCTTCGATACGTTAGAAACCTGCAATTTAATAAAGAAGGCATGCTCCTAAACTTTACAGGCAACACGTGTCAAACACGCTGATCGATAGTTAGGGACCTCACGGCCGCCACCCGATCTGTAGATTGGTACAGCGCTGCCAACTTTGCGCTCATCCGGAAGAAAGGGCTTCTCCGCAGATTTGTCATAAATTATCCTGAAATACGGCGCTACTGATCTTTCACAAAGATGAGAAAGGCTGTTTGGCTCGCCATCAGGGCAGTAAGTTTTTGACTCATTTAGCCCTCGTAACACCGCCTCAACGCCAAGTGTGAACATGCTAACGTTTTCCATATCTCATTTCGCCACGTGGAGGACCGGTCTGTTCTCGTCTGTCATTATCTAGGTGAAGACAAAGCTGAAGTATCTGATTAAAACGTCCCGCCTTATCACTGTCATCTTTGTATGCCATTCTCATTATGACAACCAGATTCTTAGTGTTTGATCTCCTGTGCTTTAGGTATCGTGTAGCATATACCACTCGGCTGATGACGAAGCCTTGCACTAGGCGAAGAGTCCCCCCCCCCCACCCCCCCACCCCCGTCCTCTTTGCCGTGATTCTGGCAATCATACTGGTTACTTGTTCGCATGTAGAGTGCAATTTCAATGTATTGGGAAACAGCTAAACCTTTCTTGAGGATGCACAGTACATGCCCAACACTCCGGAGAGTGTGCACTTCTTCTATGAGACCGCCAATTTGATTCTGCACCTAAGATAACCATTGTCTAAATGGTCGTGGTGCGCGAGCCATAGTCACATAGTATTTGGTCATATCTTGCGTGCTTTGTTTCTGACGCAGAAAAAGTGATCTAAAGCGCCCATTCAAAGAAACCTCATGAATTGGACGTTTTCCTGGAACGCACAAGAATTTGGCACTGGGATTTTCGCCGGGAACCAAATAGACAAAATTTACTTATCTCAATTAATTTCATATTCAGTTGACAATGAGCCGCGCTGCGGCTTAATATGTACAATGGTCAACAATATGGTTGAATTTTAGAGCACCTATATAATGCCATGGAGCATTTTTAAACCTTGGCTAAAATTACCTAGGACGCGTAGTATATTTGAGAGGGTGACATTCATTGTCAACAAGTTTTATCGGAGGAAACCTTGCCTCTGTCGACATAACCAGTCTTTCAATGCGCAGTTGAAACATCCAAGCTGCTTCAAAAGCCGCAGCATTACGGGTGCGCGGAGCCGTCGAATAGGAAAGCCGTAAACCACAGAGCGGGCTGTTACGAGGGTGTACAATGGCGGCTTTGTTATCAACAGCTGCCGGCCTTGTCAGTTTCTTCCTTTCACATGTTCGTTCACCCCTCTTCCCCTCCTGTTGTCACCGGCTGCGCTAGCACCCCCCTCTGCTGTATGATTACGCTCCAAGCATATGCAATCCGCGATTAATAACGCATCCTGCAGTATACTGTTCAGCACCAGTGGGTCCGTACATCTTCGTGAACGACTCAGAACAAGCACTGATTAGCCGACCTGCTTTCTAGCACTCATCGCTATCAAAATAAATCACTGAAAGGAGCTTCAGATCTCTTTCGAGTGCGAGCCTCCTGACGCTTTATAGACATGTTCTAAACATGTAGTGGTAGACATACACGTATCAAGAACCGTCGCGCTCATTGTATGTAAGCAGCGAGCAAAGGTGCTATAAAATCACCCGAGAAAAAAACTTTTACTATATGCAGCATTTCTTTGAACTGCAGCAACATGGATAAAGTAGTGACTTTGGCTTTATTGCTGCTGGTAGCGACCTCTTGCCTGGGCGATGGAGAAGTCGGTGAGTGGTCCGAATAAGGGCGACGACTACAGTGCTGGCAGCGTCCGCAATTGGCATCCATTTCGCGTATAGTCATTCGCTACTTGTCTCGGAGAGGCATAGCTGTCGCTTTCCTTTACTTTTCCACGGATGACACTGTGAAGTCTGACAGAAGATCGAGAATCGTACTACAGGCGATTTCGTCCCACGCCAACGTTGTCGGCGTTATAGGCTGTCCCAACCGAAAACACCAGCACTAATGGGATGTTCTATAAGCATGTTGTCTATGAATATACCGAAAAAAGGTGCACTATGCTTGAAATGCGTCCTGATAGTTTGGGTCCTCTTGGGCCTTGTGGGTTTTGTAACTGGCGATTTTGTAACTGGAATTCTGTAACAGGCAGTTGTAACTGGCGAAAGGGACGGGAACGGAGGGAACGTGGGGCTTGGGGAGCGGGGAGGAGGGGCTTCTAAATAGCATACACGAAAGATAATGAAATCCCGTGATATTATTTGAAGTCGGCTTGTTCGACAAAGAGACGTCCGTTGGTTGTCTTTACTCTGACCACGTTCTTAGAGAACTGTTTGTTTGAAGGGCATTCTATAGCGTTTATGGTGGTGCCCGCTATGTCGCCCTACTACGTCGCAAGCGGAAACCGGCAAGTCCGGGAGTGGCGGCATCCTGTGGGGCGTGCCATTGGGAACATTATGAAACATTAGATGGCAGCGAAAGATGATGGCACAGAACACAGAAGAAACAAAGAAGCACAGGTCGGGCGCTGACTACCAACTGTTAATGGTGAAGCCACCCTGCAGATTATAAAGCCACAATAAACCACGTGACAGCCTGGGAGCCAATGCAGCACGAAGCAAAAAGAAAAAAAAGAGAGGGGGAGGGGACTACGGTTCTTTCATTCACACTGCCCAAGGGGCATGTCCAAAACAAGTCACAGTAGGTGATTACACAAGAAGCCCTAAAACATCGAAGCCAATGCTGAGTCGTATTATAAAAACAGATCAAGCTTATCGAATACTAGGGAGGCCAGACAGCAACGCGGCTAAACAGTAAAAAAACAGAGAAGAACAATAAGGAAGAAAAGGAGAAGAAAAACAAAAAAAAAGCAGAGACTTCGATCAGAAGGCATTCGAGCGGGCACCAAGCACCAAAGAACAACGAAGCAAAAGCCGTGTCATGTGTCCTGTTACAGCTGTTCTACTCGAATCCTTTAGTGAAGAGTGTAGAGGGGGCAAAAGCTTGACACCTGAAAATATTTTTCACAGGAAAGACACGCAAACTTAAATGCCCTATCGTAACCATAGTTTCAGAGAAAGGTACATGGCAGCTGTACGTCGGGCACTACCTGCGCGGCAACCTGAAATGCCTGGCCGGAGCAGATCCTTTCCAGGTTCGCAGTTCGATATAATTTGTGAATGACTTGTGCGTTGGCCTGAATCGGGCTGCCACTGCCTTCTCGCTTGATATCAAGGACCTCTTTTATTCTATTCCACACGACGGCCTTTTTAAAGCAGTTCGCCAGAGGATAGACGAGACTGGAGTTGTTAACTTCCAGAATTAAACTCACATAAGGGCTGACAGGTTTTTGAAGCTGCTTGAATTTTACCTCACGCCTACCGTTCTGTCATTCAATGACCAAATCTTAGTACAAAAATCCACAATCTGTATCGGCTCGTCGGTGGCCCCGGCTTTATGTGCTATCTACACGGCAGCGATGGACAGAAGAATACAAGAATGCCTTCATAACAAACGTGTCGTTAGGTCTAGAGATACGTAGAAGATTTCCTGATAGTTTTAGAACAGGTTGCAGCTGACCGCTTGCTTGAAATAGCTAACGACATTGCTGACCTGTTTAAAACGTCATCCGGTGGTCTATACTTCAGTTTGGAAATGCCAGTTGACAACGAAATTCAGTTTCTAGATATGCGGCTCAAGTGTAGCGACGCACACGTTTGCTGGGGCTATAACGTCGGCTTACGAGAAAGCCTGCTTCCTTTCGGCAGTTCCCACTCAAAACCAGTTGAAAAGGCGACAGAGAGAAACGCACTTCAGGACGCGTTAAACCAGAGCTGCAAGCACATGCCCTCCTCCAGCTTTGGAAAGCAGGTAACAACGCCTCTACTCTGCCGGCTACTCGCCTTCGCAGATATCTCTGCGCAGATCGCAGTATCGCAGATATCTCTGCGATACTTGGCTTCAAAGGATAAAAAAAAAACCAGGCGAAGGCTGTTAACGAAAGAGAGAAGAGCCGTGTAGCTGACACCCCCTACCTCCACATGATCTCGCACAGTATAAAAAGATAGCAGGAAAGTGCAATGTTGGGGTCATGTACTCCGCTCCGTGCAAGCTGGCAAAAATATGGGCCCTATTTAACAGACTAAGACAGCCGTCTTGCACAACGAGACATGCGTACCGCTACATGAACTGCCGAAGCGGGTAGTGTATGAGATTCCACTAACCTGTGATAAAGTCTACATAGGCCAGACGGGACGAGGCTTTAATATGGGGGCTAAAGCGCACATCCTCAAAGTAAAAAACAGATCCGGAGGACATCTTTCAAACCACTGCAACCGGGTGCAACGAAGTTCCTGCCGACGGCGAAAAATAAAATTGAAAGGGAGGTGACTTGAGTCGAATCACATTGCGATGGCAGGTGACTCGTGGGTCAGCACACCGTCAGCTTCATTGCACAAAAAATAAATGTTTTCTTGATTGTGCTTAAAACCTTCTGTTGCCTCTATATTGCGCACGCATACATTCCACTTACATTCTTTCCGAAGTTTCATATTCATGGCCACTTTAAAGCTTTTACCTGTTTGACTCTGCCTTAGCTGCGATGCGCTTAGCAAATTTTAGCACTTTTCTGATTTTCCCCCTGATTATACTTTTTAGTCGTTAGCCCCGTTATGTATTGTCCACAAAAATATATAAGCTGATGTCGTTTTTTATAAGGTGACACAGCTTCTGCTTCATTGGCTTTAGTGCTTGGTGCACGCTCACCTGCCTCTAATGAAGGTCTTTATTCTCATTTTGTTTTGTTTCTTTCTTCTATTCTGCCTTTTTTGTTGTTGTTTTGTTTGTTGGTTCTATTGTTTAGCCGCGTTGCTTGTTGGCCTGCTTGGTATCGCATAACCTTGATAATATGACTCTGATTTTGCTTCGATTTTTGTAGTGCTTCTTGCGTGATCACCTGCCGTGACTTTTGTTTTTGACATGCCCCTTTGGCCGTGTGAATGAAATAACCAACCGTAGTCCCCCCCCCCCCTTTTTTTTTTCTTTTTGCTTCGTTCTGCATTGGCTCCCAGGCTGTCACGTGGTTGATTATGGTTTTATAATTTGCGGGGTGTCTTCGCAATAACCAGTTGGTTGTGAGCGCCCGTCCTGTGTTTCTTTGTTTCTGCCATTTTATGTGCCGTTCTTTTCCACTGCACTCTAATGTTTCAGGTATGAACCAACTAGCCCAACTCAGATTTTAGTTGGGAACTTTATGAAGCAGGAAAGAAGGGTGTCCCGCAACAATCGGTTTAAGTTCTTCACCCCGATGAACAGTGCATGATTCCATGACTTTTTCTTACAAGTATGTTCAAACTGATCTCTAGATATATAAGCGCAATCATCCTAAAAGAAAGTAACTTGGTTAAGAGAAACTGCCGTATCAGTAACTATGCAAACACTGCTGACGCACTATTTATGCATTTCTCGGCACAGACGCGGTCACTTCAATGGTAAGAGCAGAAAGTTGGGCAAGAGGGTTGAAATGCATGGTAGTTAATAGCGCATGAAAAGACGAAGGACAAGACATGACAAGTACGAGCGATAACCGAAGGTTGCTGACGATTGATGCTGTGAGCCGGTTTTGTGTTTTTGTTCTATTCTGTCAACATTTTGTCCTTTTAAAACCTGTGCGTTCAGGAATAAACGTTCAGTTGCGAGTTAGCGCTCGTCCTAGTGGTGCCTTGTCCTTTGTCTTCTCTTGAGATATTGCCTACCTTGCATCAATGGTTGCAGCCTCTCACTACCACCCACACAACAGCAGTGCCACGCGGCAACATAACATTTTCCGTTACCAGACTCCACACAGTTCTCCACACAGCACTCGCTCTTCGTACTTCGTGCGGATTCACACTGGTGAGTCGCAAGCGTCGCGCGCCTGATTTCGGTCCATTATAGTTACCGTTTCCGAGGCACTAGGATAGCGGGAAGGAAGCGTAGCAAATCGATTCAAACCTGTCACGTGACCTCCGAGACTCGCCATGGTAAGTCCGCCCTAAGAGGTACAAAGCTACATTTATTGGGCGATGCGGAGGTTTTATCGAGAATTAGACACTTCATATCCACTGTTGGTTTATGAGCAGAAAACAAATCAGCGTCTTTGTTACATCTCATCGCTCTTCAACACAGACCACAGACCAAAGACAGACGCAGATCAGAGAGAGAGAGACCATGAATCGGAGCTCACATATTTTGATTTATTGAAAGGATGGTTACTACAGGTATTTATCACAGCTATTTAGCTGCACCCAGGCTGGTAATCTCCAGGAAACGGAACACGCATGTCGCGTCCCTCGTTCACTTTTTTTGCGTCCCAAAAACGCGGCGTCTTATTTGTGAGTTTGCTTTTTTCTTTCCTTGACTTTTCCAGAGAGCACTTGAGTGTATTGCTTGTTATTCTGTTTTTTTTTCTTCTCCTTTCTGTCGAGCTCTCCTGATGTCGAAACTCTCATTATGCTGAATTGAATAAGTGTGCTGATTTGATTGAGGTTTTCAAAAAGTATGGTTTCCTTCTTACATTACTGAACATATAAATACATTTGTATATGTTTAAAGAAATGATAAAACAGAACATGTTTGAACTCTCAAGGAATTTGGCATGCTTTCTTTTTTAGACATTCTTTACTGCAACCTATTATTGCACACGTTTGTGTCTTTGCTTGTTTTCTTTTTCTTTCCGTTTTTTTCTTCGCTCTGCACTTCGGATTGTTGCGCTTGCGCTTGGTTAAAATGTTCGGTTCATGTAGTTATAGACAGACCTAGTCGCTGTTTCCACCTATCGGCCTCCTGCAGTGAAAACATCCTTTAACCATGTATTGTAGCTGTAAATACTAAATAAAAATATTCAGAAAAATGTTGCAATCGATTAAAAATTCTGTTCTCGAGAATTAATAATACGCTGAGTAGATATAAAGATGGTCTTCAAATAAATTACAATCAATGGCATCAGTCATAGTGTCCGGAGAATGGCAAGAATGGACACAAGAATTCATATTTCCCAAATTTCAGTTTGCAGTATATATATATATATATATATATATATATATATATATATATATATATATATATATATATATATATATTAAACGACTGCAAACTAAAATTTGGGCGAATCGGTATGCCTTCAGTGAAGAGGACCAGCGCAACAGCGGCGGGAAAAAGACATGACACCCACCATAAACTTTCGTTGCAAAAAATTAAAGTGTTCACCGATCTACATAAAGACAGCGCTGCTTTTCCGACATTAGAACAAGGTCATGCCCGAAATCTTGGAAGCATTTTATATCCATAATCCCGGCGTAAAATGCGTCAGTAATCCTTCCATCACATTAAATGACAACAAAATAGGATATCTTGCCTCCCACTTGACATAGATACTATATCTTTGCCTGCGTTTTTAAAATCTGTTTTCCGTATCTGTATGATTGTTGTTATCACCCGCATATATCCATCTTTCCGTCCTTCAATAAACTCAGTTGTAAGTCAGCGCTTATCTAGCCCAATGTCATGCCGCCAGTGCGCTGCCCCCCAACAATGACCACAAACCTAAAGATTTCCCAGGCCGCTTCGGTCGGTGTAAACATACTGAAAATTATATACAAACACACTTTCCAACGAGAAGTTGCTTACGAACGCACTTTTCGCATTTCGTAACACTGCCCCATAGCAGTCACCATATCCATCGATTCACGTCGAGACCCTTGTGGCGTTCTATTTGTTCTGAAAAATGCATCTAATTGGCTTTCTATAGCAGTCTTAAAAACTCGGTGCAAACGCAGGATAAACTTCAAAAGCAATATTTAAGTGCGCATCGGAAGCCTACAACATTCGCGTCTATACGTTCATAACAAAACTTTACAATATTCAACATATGCCTTAGTTTGAAAGGGTGATAGAAAGCTGGGCCTGTCATGAGCGCAGTGCGGTAATCGAGAAAGCGTTCAGGGTAGAAGAGATACAACGTATCACCAGCGCCGTTGTTGAAGACAGCTTCGGTATCTACAGCAACTCTCTCTCTCTCCACTGAATCCTGTAAGAGGAGGCTGTGAAACGCCATGTGCGGTAGAGATGATGTGCTGCGTACAGGGCCAGCCTTGAGCAAGTTGCGAATAGGACCACTTTATGGATTATATTCATGGCACTCCTACTGTTAATATTTACTTAGTGCTGCCTTGGTATGATGGCAGTTGCAAAGTACTCTTGCAACACAACTGTGGGTTGAAGTCGTGCTGGGTGAAGGAATAATTGTTCTCCGGGCAGCAGTCTCGTGCACGATAGCTATATTTACAGCAGTCTTATATTTATCATGATGGCCGAAAATAAAAGTAAAAAAAATGGTAATATCGCGAGTATAGTGTGCTGAATGTCAATGCTCCGGTTAACAAATGTCCAATTAATAGCGTATTTGATCCGCACCCTTTCCTCGAAATTCTGTGCCCAATTCATGTCCAACATGCTGGGGCTAAAATTTTGAAAATTAGAGAATTGTAAGATACTGTTATAAAAATATTGGAGGTATTGGTCCATTCTTCTGATATGTAGCAAAATCTTTCCTTTCAAGTGTTTCTATCGATCACATCCTCAGTTATGACTACGATTAAAAACCAATGGGGAATGCTTTTGACAAAAAGGTAATTGAAAAAAAAAATGCAAGACTGCCGTCGTGTAATCTGCGGATATATTTATTGTTATTGTGAAACCTTACATTATATGACAAATTGCGCTCACAAAACGTTTCCCGCGGAAAAACGCTTTTGTCCATAATTATTGGACATGAGCCCTATATATACACCGTCATGACTTTTTCACTCGATCCGCAAGCTGTTAAGGGGTGATGGTGCATTATCGTCGTGTAAAGTTCTGCTCTCTGGCGTTTCAGAGTTTCAAAATAATAAAGGCCAAAAGGACACTAAAAAATGTGAGAGACGCGTATCGGAATCAGCGGTGAGTGAACGTCTTGTCAGTGTAATCCGTGCAAGTGTTAAATATTGTTTCATCGTCTGAGGCGTCCCTTTCTATTTTCTCTTGTGGAATCCTCTTCACAGACACGACTGTTTCATCGATCGTTATCCTGCATCTACCTTTGTTCCGGCAAGCGTGTAAAATTTGAGTTCGAGGCTGACGGAACTCTATGCTGGGTAGGTGTGTCTTATACCCGAGCCAATGTCATTGAGTCATCTAAATAACATAGCTTTGGTAAAGGCTTATCTAAACTTCCACTGTTTGTCCTATCATTTGTCTTTGTCCCATCAATAGGTAAGAGTTAATGGCTAATACCTAAATAGTCTGCGATGTGCTGATGACATTGCCTTGCTGAGTAACTCAGGAGGTGAACAACAAATCATGATCAATGAGTCGAACCGCCAGAGCAGAACATGCAGAAAACCAAAGTAATGTTCAAAAGTCTAGCAAAGAGAACAGCAGTTAGCAAATGGCAATGAGGTGCTGAAAGTGGTAAAGGAATACGTCTACTTAGGGCAGGTAGTGACAGCTGATTCGGACCACGAGAGGGAAGTAACTAGAAGGATAAGAATCGGGTGGAGCGCATATGGCAGGTTCTCTCAGATCGTGAATGGCAGTTTACCAATATCCCTCAAGAGGAAAGTGTACAACAGCTGTATCTTACCGATACTCGCCTACGAGGCAGAAACGTGGAGTTTAACGAAAAGGGTTCAGCTTAAGTTAACGAAAATGCAGCGAGCCATACAAAGAAAAATGATAGGTGTAACGTTAAGAGACCAGAAGTGGGCAGAGTGGGTGAGAGAAAAAACGCGGGTTAATGATATCCTAGTTGAAATCAAGAGGAAAAAATGGGCTGGGCTGGGCATGTAATGCAAAAGCAAGATAATCTCTGGTCCTTAAGGGTAACGGAGCGGATTCCAAGAGAAGGCAAGTGTAGCAGGGGGCGGCAGAAGGTTAGGCGGGCGGATGAGATTTACAAGGTTGCAGGCATAGGGTGGGCGCTGCTGGCAAAGGACACGGTAAATTGGAGAGACATAGGAGAGGCCTTTGCCCTGTATTAGGTGTAGTCAGGTTAATGATTATGATGATCAATAGTCTCCTGCTTTGCGTTGTGGTTAATTTCACACAGCACAATTCAAATGCTGCATCAGCTACGTTTAGCCTGAATTTGTGTTCCTCTAAACAGCTACTGTAAACTGTTTTTTTCGTATTGCGTCAGCGCCAAGGAAGCTGCAACACCACGAACAAAGTTGACGCGTATTTTTATCATTCGCATCAAAATACAAGACTTCTTTGACAGCATTCTCCTTGGCATGCCGACAGCTGATTGTTACACTGAAACCTATTCCCTCTTGCTGCTTTTTTCTCTTTCTGTGTTTTTTTTTTTGCTGTTCAGATGTCAATGTCAATCAATGATGACTTTCCTGGGTCAAGCAATGGCTTCAAATAGCTGCCTTTTTACTGTTCTCAATTCTGTTCTCAACAATATCTAGCGCCTACTCACCAAAGGGATTTGCCAGAATGGTGTATGCATGGGACATAAACATGGATTCCTATGAGATTATCAGCACTTTTTTCCGGACAAATTTGCTCTGGACAAGGCTTCACATGTGTTGCAACATTGGTTGAAAAAATAAAATGTTTCGAAGATTCACTTGCCCTGTCACTTCGCCTGCATCTCCAGCCTTTGCTGTTTTGGGTCATACATGTGCGCCTCCACGGCATTGCGCTTTGAACCGTCTTCGTGAACTTGGTGCTGCATCCTTTCCAACCACACACCTTTTCCTTTTCTGTGCAAAGCCGAAGGGCAGACCATTCTTCACTGTTTTCTATTTTTGTGCAAAAAATGCTACACAATACTTACTCATGGTGCACTTTAGTACCACTGTTTCAATCTTCAAACTGCGCGCCTTTATTGACGTAAATACGGGATACTTTGTTTGGTGGTGGAGGAAACAACTTTATTGCAAAAAATTCGAAGTGTCATGATTCCCTAAGGGAGTCATCAGTCTAAGACCCCAGTGA
The DNA here is from genome assembly GCA_030143305.2 of Amblyomma americanum. Lineage (NCBI taxonomy): Eukaryota > Metazoa > Arthropoda > Arachnida > Ixodida > Ixodidae > Amblyomma > Amblyomma americanum. The sequence goes on along the minus strand of JARKHS020019934.1, from coordinate 16,937 downwards.
CAACGGTAGCTACAGGCTCTGAAAAAAATGCGTGGAATTCACGGTTCCAAGCATCGTCAAACGCTGCCTGTAAATTGTGACATGTGTAGAATAAAGGTTCAGATTCTTCTGCGCAAAACACTCATATCACCAGGTAAATTCAGTAGATGGTGATTAAAGTAGATTCTGCTGTCGCCCTGCCGCCTGGAGAGACATTTATCTGCATGAGCTCCGTGTACGTGTACAGGGAACTTCACCCCCTCCCCCAACCCATTGCTGTTTGGGCGACTTTGATGCCAGACCTGGGCTTGAGAGTAATGACAAGAAGCTGTGTGGTAATGCTGTGTAGATATTGTGCTTCTCGAGCGACCCGAAAGCGAGGCCTCTGCTGCTGTTTTTCTTAGGGACCCTGGTGGGGTCTCTGGGGGCGGAACGACTGCGGTCATGTTACATGGCCTCCTCCGAAGGGAAGCATTGCTAAGAAAAATTCCTATCAATCAACCTCCCGTTCATTCTTCCCGCTTCAGCCTGCCGACCCCACTGGGCCACTCAGAGTGGCGTACTGAGGCGCTATTCCTACACGAGACCCCTCCCGGGAAGCAAATGGGGAGGCGGTCCAACCCCAGAAACAGCAACGTGAGCAGTGCTTCTATCCCGGTGATTGCATCTTTGTCGGAAGATTGTGAGCACAGATGGTGAACTCGCGTATTTGATGTTTGCTAAAGTTGCGGCCAGAACGAACTTCTACACCCTCCCTGTGCGGAGCTGATGCTCTAGAGTCGGGAGGGACTGATATGGCTGGCTCTCCGTCCTGGCCGTCCATTGTCAGCGCATAAGAACGATGAGCCATCGACTCGCCACCTGTATTGTCCTGTTGCAATCGAAATTGAAAGTTTTCTTCTCTTACACTCATTACAGTGAGAAGAAGGAACACTAAGCAAAAAAAGCTGCCTAAGACATCCTGAAGTATCAGCCAGTGCCCCAGGTATGTATCGACCGCAGTATGTTCGCATACAGAAGGCTTTGTACAATATAATTTCCCCCTCAAAAGAAAAGAGTAAAAAAAGAATAAACGAGAGAAAACAGTATAACGCCTATCGCACACATAACAAAAGAGAGTGGACATCATAAGACATGAAAACAACACACATTACCGAAGACCACACTTATCTGCATTGCTCCCACAAGATTCGAAAACGCACATGACTGACAGTGACTTCTATGCATATGTTATTTTCTGCAAGAATGTTAAGGTAATGTGCTGTGATATATCATAAGGAATGTTTACCATATGATGTACTGCAAAAAGGTAGAAACTAGGGCAAGTGACGTCGTGTATTGTGCACTGGCGTGTACTGATGAATATTAAAGGCTGCCAGCATGAGTTCAATATTTGTCTTAACTGCATTTTTGTACGTACAAAATATCAATATTCAAAATATCAGTACATAGAATACCACATTGCTTAAAGTACGGCAACGCATGGGAATGCCATGCTATGTTTGCAATCAACCTCACTGCACGTTTCTGCACAACTAGTAACTTCTGTTGTGTTTTGTTGCAGTACCTCACAGAGTTATATAGTATGCAATAATAGGCAGTAAATATTCATTATAAACAAGAATCTTTATCCTTGTTGGCAATGTATGTCTCTGTCGACACGAGACACTATTGATTCCGTTCAATTTCTTGTGGATAGTGTCTATATGTTTGTCTCAACTGAGGGATTCCGTGAGCACCATACCTTCGCATTTTATGGTCGATACGACTTCAACTCTTGTGCTGCCCACCATAGTTCGAAATTCGCAGTGATAGGTTTGTTTTTTGCACGGCATATGACTGCATTAGTTTTCTAAGCATTTAATTTTAAAGGGGTCGTGAAGTGTTTTCCGAAAATTTTGGACGACGTGTATATTTGGAATTCTGACCCTTCATTCTATAGCGTACAGTGATTCGTTTCATCGTCCGGGTTGATCGAATAGCGAAAAAAAGTTAATTTCGATTTCCCGGCACGCGTCCTCCTCAACTCTACAGGAAACGTCATCATAAGTAGCCAATCCGAGGCTTCTGTCGCCGACACAACATGGCGGCTTAGCGAGGCCTGCTGGCCCATAGTTGACCGAGGTCAGAGCACTATATGTACTCAAAAGTGGCGTCAAAATGACGTCACGCTGCATCACGCGCAGAAGGTTATTTAAAAATGGCCGATCTTCCCGAGCTGCAGCGTCGCTTGCTGGAAAGGAGTCGGCTGTTGGGGTTTGAGCCGTACGGCGACACACCTTTGCGGGTGCCAGATCAGCCGTCGTCAGAGGACGACAGCGGTGGCAGTGACAATGGCTGCGAAGACGGAGCGTGCGGCCAGCAACTAGCGGTCGTAGCCCGCGGCACAACCGCTACTTTCGGAAGCCCCGACCGTGAGCCTCCCGAACCCGGTCGTGTCGGGAATACACACTGGTATGTCCGAATCTTGTTGCTTACGTTGAGCAGTTTTCGAGAGAGTGCAATCGCTAACTGAAGCATTCGAATAGGTGTTTCTGCGGGCGGTGCGTGTCGATGCCCACTGCACTCGAGAGCACCTGCTGCCGCGAGATCCCTGCAGCGACTGTGAAGCAGCCGTCCGGGTGCATCACGGAGCACCCCCACTTTTACACCCTGTGCCTCGACGAGGTGGTGCTTACGGTGGCACTGCAAATGCTTTTGGATCATGGGCTACGCGTCGAGCACACAGGGTAAGAACAATGCTCAAAGGGAGACGCAGCATGAACAAGCGACCGCCTTTTTTTGCTCTTTTCTCACATGCGAAGCGCTGTAATCAAACGGGGAGCCAGTGCTCATCAAAGACTTCAACCTAGCGATAACTTCTGGGATGACATCGCTCCCTAGGAAAATGCGTAAATGCGCCGATGTGTTTGCACTAGGTGCCACGGTGTGTATACACATCGCGGCACGCGAGTGCGAACACAACATCGGTGGTCTTTTTTCATATGCGTGGACGATCACGATGTTTTGCTACTCAGGCGGTAAAATATTCTCGAGTAAACGTGCAAGCAGATGAGATGTGTCTTCTGGCATGTGTGAACTTGGATAATGCAGTTGAAGATCATGCACATAGTTGTAAGGATGCTGGCCAGACACATTTCTGTTTTATTGGCTGAGTTTACATCTTTAACAGGTGCAGCACTAGAGAAGCCGATTGCAATGGAAAGGATTGTGAGAACTGCAGTAAAATCAGTACAAAACAATCAATCCTTTATTTCGCAGGAGACTGTACAAAATGGAATTTCATAGCAAAGTAACCTAGCCCCACTCACTGCCAGAACAATCACCATTCCAACGCTGTCCTCATTGCCATCATTTTTTGGCAACGTGCATTAGGTGGTAACATTCTATAGTGTGCCATACAAATCGTTTCAATTAAAAAGAATTTGCTGATAGACTTCATTGCATCCATCATCACTTCTACTAATGTGTGGATGCTTGTGCCACAGCATGGTGTATAAAATCCGCATCTTCAGCAGTCACACAGTAAAGCTGTCTTAAACGTGTCGACACTGGCATCTTGCATGTGCTGACGGTGCAAGGCATACCTCTTTGAAACTCCCAGCTGTTCCGCAGCTCCACCCACCAGCTCTAAAGTTGTAAAGTGGTAGGGCCGACCAGCGTGACAGAAGAGGTGGTATCACAAAATCAAACAGAATTATTTAATTACACAAATAGCTTTGCATTGAACACCGCACAAAAAGTGCTTTGAGCCTTGCTTTTTGAGCCAGATGTGAACAACACTGCGAAACAGAATGTTCTCGTGCCACAGGTCGTTCTTATCGTAGATGACGGTTGCGCACAAGTGTGGACAGTGAATGCCTCATCAGAACCTGTTCTGATCCTGTTGGGGCTTAAACTCGCTTGATTTGATGCTTATGACATTCATACTATCAGATCCATATCTAAGTGTGAGCATTCCAGTCGAGCCACAGACTTCACCGTCAATATCGATCGCATGATACCTACCCCCCCCCCCGCCGCCCCCGCCGCCCGCCCCGCCTGCCATTACAGGCTGTTCTTAGCCAGAACAGAGTCCCTAGTGTACCTATAGATCAAAATCACCTGCTCAGCCAGCCACTTCCTCTCCGCTGCCAATTTATGGCATGCAACACTATACGACTGTACCCACTGGTACTGCTCTGCCCATCAGACAGAAGCCTTGGTGCGTGTCTAAGGCTGAATGGACTGGCCGAATGGCCGAATGGACTCACATAGCCTCCCTCAAATGCTGCCATCACAATGCTGTCTAAATTGCTTGAGGACAAGCTTCAACTGACCTGGGGCGAAATGCTAAGCCGCGCTATAGTGCAGTGAGAAAATGACGACAGACTCGGTGGGCGCAAAAATGAGCTATGGTGCTCGCCACTGACTGTTCAGTGACGTGCCCAATCCGCCGCTGTGGCCTTGTAAAGAAGTGCTTCTCCTTGCTCTCGCTAATGCTTTCGACTATCGAATATTGTAACGAAGACAGGACCGGCACAGATCACAGTCTCAGCGAAGTCCAGCGCACAGCAGGGAACTCACAAGATGGCTGTCCGAACCACCACACAGACTCACAGTCTGCTGTCCACCGGCACACAGCACGCTTCGTCTTCCATCGCTCGGCGTGCTCCTCATGCGCGCACGCGCCATGACCCCCTTACCCCTCCATCAAGGCGGCGGCCCAACGCCGGAAACGAACACGGACAGCAAGAGGTAATGCTTCGGTATAGACGGCGGACGGCAGAGAATACAGAGAGCTGTTAAGCTGGTAAAGCGGCGGGTTGCAGCCTGTCATGGTAGGGCTTCATGCGCGCCACGTGGACAACGTCGTCGCGTCGGATGGCGCCGACGTGGTGAGGAGGTTGTGTCCCGCGGAAAAACTTCGTATGTGACATCACTTATACGACGAACCACCTCGTACGGACCGAAGTAGCGTCGGAGGAGCTTTTCGGAGAGTCCGCGGCGGCGCACAGGTGTCCATACCCATACAGAGTCGCCGGGCTCGTACCGAACGCATCGGTGGCGGAGGTTGTAGCGACCAGCGTCGAGTTGTTGTTGATGTCGAATCCGGCACCTTGCGCGAGTTGGCGGGCTTCTTCAGCCCGCTGGACGAATGTGTCAACGTCAGCGTAGGGGCCGATGTCTCCGTCGTTGTGAGCAGCGGGTAGCATAGCATCCAGCATGGTAGTGACACACCGTCCGTAGACCAGCTGGAAAGGTGTAAGACGGGTAGTCTCCTGTTCTGCCGTATTGTAGGCGAAGGTTGCATAAGGAAGAACTTCGTCCCACGTACGATGCTCAACATCGACATACATAGCAAGCATATCTGCAAGCGTCCGGTTGAGGCGTTCAGTCAAGCCGTTTGTTTGGGGATGATAGGCTGTTGTCTTCCGGTGACTGGTGTGGATGAGTTCGAAGAGAGATTGCATTAATGCCGCCGTAAAGGCGGTTCCACGGTCCGTGATGACGACTGATGGCGCACCGTGACGCAAGACGATTGATGTCATAAAAAACTGAGCCACTTCTGGAGCACTAGCGTGGGGAGCGCCTGTGTCTCGGCGTACCGCGTTAAGTAGTCCGTCACCACAACAATCCATTTGTTCCCAGAGGAAGACAATGGGAATGGGCCCAGCAAGTCCATGCCCACTTGTTGGAAAGGTGTTGTAGTCGGTGGGATGGGCTGGAGAAGCCCTGCGGGTTTAACTGGTGGTGTCTTTCGTCGCTGGCAGTCACGGCAGGTCCTCACATATTGCTGGACTGATGAGAGCAACTTTGGCCAGTAATACTTCGCACGAATGCGGGCATACGTCCGCGTAACACCCAAATGGCCAGCCGATGGCTCTTCGTGGCAGGCGTGCAAGATTTCTGGACGGAGTTCGGATGGCACAACCATAAGAAAGGTTTCCGTGTTATGGGCGAAGTTCCTCTTGTAAAGGACGCTATCTCGGAGACTGTAGGAATCCAAACCTCGAACGAAAAGCCGCGGAACAGCTTAACGTCTTCAGGCCCTCCAGATGCTCGATGAGCAGACGCAACTCTGAGTCAGCCCGTTGACGCCGGGCCATATCGGACGACGTGACGAGAGCAAGAAACGGGAAGTCGTCCTCCGTTTCGGCCGGAGCAACGTCGGCAGGTGCACGTGACAAGCAATCGGCGTCATTGTGCTTACGGCCGGACTTGTACACTACCGTGATGTCGTATTCCTGGAGGCGAAGGCTCCATCTCGCAAGCCGTCCCATTTCTTGCACTTGGGATCGTATAGCCTCCCGTCCCACCGGCGACACTCTGTACGGGTGTTGGGATATGGGGCTAGTCTCCTCGTTGACGATGATGCGGTGTTTGGCTACCGGGGTGCGCCCTACCTTTGATGTCGTGGCGAAGCACTCTGCGAAATCGTGAAGGAGCTCTAACAAGCGCTGCTTCTGACCCACCGACAAGCCGGGATTAATGTCCACGGTAGACAGAACGGTTGCTGCATCGCGTCCGTCCGGCGACGGTAGCTCCAGAGCACATATTTCTGCGGGCTCAACGAAGTCGGTAACGTATGCGACGGCCGTTCCTTTCGCAATAGGCTGGAACTCTGTTCCGAAGTTGGTGATCAAGAGTGTCGCAGAGCGATCCTGTAAGCGAACAAGCCCTCTTGCAGCGCAGATCCCTTTCTCGAGTAGAAGGCTGACGTTTCTCTCTGCCATAACGTCTCGATCACCGGGCGAGTCACTTTGCACGGGGACCATCATGCTGCACCGCGGAGGCACCGTCACGTCATCAGCAGCAATACGCAGGGCGGGTATCCTGGAGTCGTCTGGGTCGGCTATTTCAATTGCTTGCGTCGGCGAAAACGTCACGCGCGGCTCTTGTAAATTGATAACGGCGCCGTTAGCTTGTAAAAAGTCCAGGCCGAGAATGACATCGCGCGAACAGTGAGGTAGGACAACAAAGTCACAAACGTAAATAAATCCGTCGATTGTAACTCTCCCCGTACACCGGCTAACAGGGGTAATTGGGTGCCCACCAGCTGTGCGAATCTGAGGCCCAGTCCACGCGGTTAAAACTTTCCTCAGCTCTTTTGCTAGCTCGTTGCTCATAACCGAATAGTCCGCTCCCGTATCAACCAATGCCGTAACCGCTAAATCGTCGATATCGACCGGTAAGTTCGAAGCTGCACATCCTTTGTGATCGTCACGTGTCCTCGTTTGATAGCCGTCGTCTGGTCGGGAACGCGATGGAGGATGTTCGGCTGTTCGCTCGTCAGCGGCCTTACCTCCGCAGGCCGCTGGGTCTAGTTTCCCCGGCGAGGACTCAGTGAGCGGCTGAAACGGCTTGTCGGAGGACGGGGACTCGGCGAACGATAGCGGGTAGAGGTTGGTGGGCGGTAGTCAGGGCGAGGGAAATCAGTGTGAGTATGATCCCGGCGCGTTGACAGGTGCTCCTCAATTTCGCGGGACCGTTCGCCATTGGGCGGATAGGGGACTCGCGGATGAAATCCGCGAATTCCAGCTCGACGATAAGGGCACCACCGCAAGATATGGCCAGCCTCACCGCAGTGGTAGCAAAGGGGCCGCTGGTCAGGTGCCCGCCACACGTCCGTCTTCCGCAGCCTGGCTTCGGGCAACACAGGGACAGGCGGGGGCCGCGGCTGGAAAGCAGATGCAGATGGGCTGGTGCTCCAAGGGGCGAGGTCGCAGTTCTGTCGGAGTACCGACGCGTACGTCTGGCGCGGGGGCGTCGGTGTAAGGGCAGCAGGGGCAACAGGTTCAGGAACCACCTGCTGCACTTCCTCTCGGATAATTTGTGCTAACGATGGACACTGCGGCTGCGACTGGGCAGAGAGGCGCATTTTGTGCAGCTCTTCTTTGACAATAGATCGAACCAGCTCCCGAAGGGTGTCAGCGGAGTCGCTGGAGGCTGGCGCAAAGTCGGCAGTTGATACGATGTTCACGGCGCGATTGTAATAGCGGGCGCGTTGTTGCAGGGTCTTTTCGACGGTAGTGGCCTCCGATAGAAACTCCGAAGTGGTGTTAGGTGGGTTTCGCACAAGCCCAGCAAACAGTTCTTTTATCCCGCGCATCAGGTGGCGCACTTTCTTGTCCTCGGCCATGTTTGGATCCGCCCTTCTGAACAGTCGTGTCATGTCCTCATAATACATTGCGACGCTCTCATTGGGTCGCTGGTTCCTTGACTGCGGCGCCGACTCAGCTCGTTCCCGACGGTCGGTGTTGACGTAGGTCGCCAGCAACTGGCTACGGAACCGTTCCCAAGAAGGAAACGTTGTCTCGTGGTGCTCGTACCACGTCCGCGCCGAGTCGTCAAGAGCGAAGTAAACATTGTGCAGCTTCCGCTCCGCATCCCAGCCGTTGTACCTGGCAAAGCGCTCGAACTGGTCAAGCCAGTCCTCCGCGTCCTCAAACACTTCGCCATGGAAGGTCGGCGGCGTTCGCGGCTGGAGGACCAGGAAATGAGCAGCTGAGTTCCCGTTGTCAGCCATAGCTGCCGCGTCTCCGTTGCTAGCCATAGGTGCCGCGTCAGTCCTGCGCGTCGCAGCTGGAGCCCTGGTCCTAGGGGATAACGGACCGTACTCTGGTGACTGACCTTGGATTCGGCGGCTCGTACTGCGATGAATCGGAGTCAAATCCGTGTTCATTGAGAGCCTTCGGGGCACGTAGATGTTGGAAAGTACCCAGCACCTCCACCAAAAATGTAACGAAGACAGGACCGGCACAGATCACAGTCTCAGCGAAGTCCAACGCACAGCAGGGAACTCACAAGATGGCTGTCTGAACCACACACACACTTCGTCTTTGTCCACCGGCACACGCACACTTCGTCTTCATCGTCGGCGCGCTCCCATGAGCACGCGCCAATATAGTAGTTCAGCAACATTTGCCTGTGCTGCCTGTGGAGAACCGTGGCACCATGAATAAAAAGTTTCAATGCTGCCACGAAATTGGGGTCATGCCACTGTTGCATTTTTGTTGTCTACCATTCTCTGTCAGTAACTTCAAAATGTTGCAATAGAATTCAGAGTTCACAATGCTGCCAGGAAGAACACACAGTGACAATCACATGATTTAACTTGCAAACAATGACGTTGGAACTAACTGTACAGACACTGATAACATGATTAGCTTTCAGCATTGTAAAAGCCTGAAACTGAACTTTCATTTTGCTATGCTGAAAAAAATAGTGACTCTTGTTTTTCTCTTGTCAACAGGAGGTACCGCTACATCAGCTACAGCCAGCTTGCACACTGGCTTTGGGGACGCCTGGGCAGACATCACCGGAAGGTCCTCCCTGCTTGTGCTGTATGCCACATAAGGGAGAGATTTCCATCGGAAGGTTACACTGGTTTCCAGTATGCACAAGGGCTCTAGAAGTTTGTTCAGCAATGCTTGTGAACTTGCAGTCATGTCTTGTTAACATGGACACCTTGCTATAAGGACAATTTTCAAGGACTGATCCCCTCCCATTCCATTCTGCCTTGGTGATATATAAACTCTCTGCGTAGACTATGGACAGCTTATTTGGAAACCAAAAGCAAAAAAAGATACATTTTGTCTCAGTTTTGCAGACATTGCTTTGGTCCTCTGGGACCTTGCTCATTGGGTATAATATGCAGTCGAAAATTGGTTGTTGGGAAAGGAAATGGCGCAGTGTCTCATGTCTAGGTGTCCAACCATGCAGTAAGGGAACGGTTAGAGGAGGAACTGACAGAAGAAAGACAGAAAGAGGTGCCTTAGTGGCGGGCGCCAGAATAATTTGGCCACCTGGGGATCTTTAACGTGCACTGACATCACACAGCACACTGACGCCTTTTGTGTTTCACCTCCATCGAAATGCAGCCGCCACGGTCAGGTTCGAACAAGGGTACTCTGGCTGAGTAGCTGAGTTTTGACCTTCATTCGTTATTTTTGACCACTCATATTAAAAATAATTTTTTCTGGGAACAAAAGTGTCCATATTAACCGCACATCACTGTATTATGCAATTCAAAAAGTATGGAAGAGGGGAATGCACCTTTGGGACAAGAGACTTCAAAGTGAGAAAAGTTTCGCTGCAGATGGGAGCATTTGAAAGAAGTAGCACCCCCTAGGTGTTCATTATTTTTGTGAAAGGGTTGCTTTTAAAAATCCTATACTTGTATCCATCCATTTCTGAATAATATTTTTATAAAGTTTCATCTGCATCCACTTTGTTATCATGTTATTATTTTTAATGTGCTGATGTTGCGTACAAGGCATAGGTAGGGACAGATTGATTGCATTTTCGCACTCTATCCCAACCTATGCTTTTGAGAGATGGAGAGTATTTCTTTTTTTTTTGTCTGAGTGTGTGACGACCTACACTTCAACCTCTGCCATGCTTCATGGCAGACATCATGGAATCACAGCACTTATAGCCGGGGACAAAGAGAGGACACACAGACAGCTGCACAGTTTTGCATGTCCGCTCTGTGTCCTCGTATGCAAGCGTTGTGAATCCACGATGTCTGATCAAAAAACAACTAGCCCAGCAACACGCCCTGCATAAATTCATGCGTATTAACATGCGACCAGACTACAACTTGTTTTGAAAGTAATGGGCCTATCCTTCAACACTGATTTCGTAATTTTAGGGAATACGCACCTGTACTAGACAGTGGTGCTCCCCATGCTACTGGCAAACCTAGACCTTCTTGCTGCCACGAGTTCATTCTTAGAGGGCCTCGGGAAAGAGCGACTCATGGGGGGTGGGGCAGTCGAAAGGTTTTCCGCAAAAGCTGCCTTGAAAGACGGCCACTGTTCACAGCAATGGACTGTCTCCTTCAGAAGCAGGCCAACATAATCTGGAAAACAACAAGCGTGCATATAATAACATCAGCATTATTAATGCCAACATTCCTGACACTAACCAGTTATACAAAAAGAGCGTGCTGAAGCGTACTAAAGAGGGTATAGGAGATACTGCTTTGTTTATGCCCATACACACCCATATTTTAGGTTTTCTTGGAAACGCCTACAATAGAACTTGGTGGCTGAAATTGAATACAACCTTTGTCCGTAATGTTCCGAGAATGAGTCCATTAAAAAAATGCGTTTAACATTGAAAGCATTTGTGCAACACCCCTTCAGAATAGTCTCCCTTGAAGTCTATACACAGCTCCCAACGCTTCTTGAGGTCTTGGAAACAGTTGGAAAATGCCTCTTTTGGCAGGGCTGTCAGCTCCTTTGTCGTGGCGTCTTGAATGGCCTCCACGCTCCTAATTCAGTTACCTTTTAGGGCTCTCTTCACAGGAGGCAACAGGTAAAAATCGCATGGAGAGAGGCCAGGCGAGTATGGCAGATGGGGAAGTACAGTAATGCTGTGCTTAGCAAGAAATTTTATCACGCTGAGAGCAGTGTGCAGCCTTCCGTCATCGCGGTACGATTTCCCTGATCCGAGCCACGTTGTTTTCAGTCCGTGAGGTTGAAGGGCGTCCCTGCCTTGTGTTGTCTTCCACCGATGTTCTCCCCGAAATGAACCTCTTGTGCCACTCGAAAACTTGCGCCCGTGAAAATGTCTAGTTGCTGTAAACGTCACGAAGGAGCTCATATGTCTGTGTGGCTGTCGTGCCAAGCTTCACTCAGAATTTAATGTTTGCACGCTGTTCGAGGTGGACGTCCATCTCCACATTTCGTCACAGTAGAATGCACAGACGACCAGTGACAACGTATTTTCCTACATGTAAATTGCTCAGGTTAGCTTGGAAAGATGGCACATACACACCAACATTTCCTTTCAGGAATCATTTCTAGAGAAGAAAATAAATCAGTCTCAAAACGTTACGGACAAAGGTTGTACTTTGATTGGTTGGATGAATATGCCACCAAAATGCTGGCCAAGCCTATATTCTAAATACAAAGTTGAAAGTTAGATGCTGGTACACGTGTGAAAGATTGTAGTAAAATTTTAATGTATATACATAAAGCGAGGCCTGTAATGTACTCTATATAGTAGCGTGGCCAATGGCCATTTTCAAGTTTGCTGTCATTGGGGGTTGTCTGGTCCCAGGCTGCATCAACCCACGATATTGTGTTGCACTGACACCACCAGGTGGCTTAGAGCAGTCATGCCCATATATGATGGATATCCTTAGGCACGCTGTGCTTGATAATATGGCTTCACAATGGTTTGGAGCATATAGATTCAAATATTAAAGAAAAGAATTTGTTGCCGATATTAGAAGTTACACTTTAGTTACTTCTGTTTTTGTTTTCTTAGCCCACATTTTGTTTTGTATCCCTTTGAGGTCTTGGACCTTAAAGAGTTTACAAAAAATTGTTTTTGTAATGCTAAGTAAACTGCTTACCATATGTAGGCTCCGCTTTCACGGGACAAGCAACGGCTGTACCCTTCCTTGCTTTTGGGTGCTTTATTTTCCATCTGGACAGTCCTTCAGCTGTGGTGGCCTGTCCTTTGCTGGCATTCTCATTGAAATGGAGTATTGCCAGTTGTGTTCTGAAAAACCAGACAAATAATTCGAGCGGGTCATCAGGTGTAAATTTTCGCATAACATCATTCACTACTTACCTTGCACGCATGCCCTCAGGTGAGAAGCATACAGACTTTGGTGCAAAGCCTATCAGTACACTGTGGAAAGCCTCCAAGCTGAAGGTGTGTGTACAGGGAGCCAGTTGCCTGATGTCTTTCAGGATACGAGGTGAGCTCACAACCTCTACAAACTTGTTGTGTGCAGTTGTCCCTGCATTGACAAATCAATTTCTCAGGAAAGCCTTCTCCGAAAAAAGCCTTCTCCATCTTTTTAGGCGGGCATAACTTCCAATGACAACAACAAATAATTCTTTGGGAAAGGTTCAAAATTAGCTGGATGCCCACAACTTCGCTGTTTCACGAAGCATGTCGCATGCCATACTTCATCACAAGAACATGATTCTAATGTGGAAAGCAAATGAACATTTAGGAAACAAATTCAGTTCCTTGCAGAGAGCATATCTTGCTTTCAAATAGTTACATTACTCACCAGGAACTAGCCATTCCCTTTCTCCAAGTTCATCGTGTGCACAATGCGTGTAAAGGCCTGGATGTCCCGTGTGTATATTTGCAGCGTGCCGCTCCATGCTTTTCCACATGTCTGTCAGTAGTTCTGCACTGCCATCGCTGAGGGCTGCACACCAATATAGGTGATTACTGGCTGGCTGAATCCATATTTTTAGCACACTGCATCCAGCTCGTTTTGCATGGGCAGCCAGCTTCTTCTTGATGCCTGGAATGGAGGTGTAATAATTAATGAAGATTAATCCTTCAGTCATTACATGTTAACCTGGCTCTTGAGCTTCCACCCCGAAACACCCACCTTCCCTCCTCTAGCCTGCAGAACTCAAGGAATCCGGTTTCACACCACAGTGCCCATCCGCAACCTGTGCATGCATGGCTGGCCTTTCCCTCATAGTCATTGACATAAACCACAGCCAAAAAGGACAGCAAACAGATAAAACTTCCCCCATCTTCTTGCCTCTTCAAATTCAGGAACCTCTCCCACTGCTTCACTATATTCACTACAATTTTGCTGTGCGCCCCGCTTTTCTTGTAGTAAAGTCTGCTTGGAACAATGAAATTTAGTCTAAAATTTCGCCGCATTCTACAAAACATGATGCAGGAAACAGTCTTATCTGCGAAGCGTAGGTTCATTCGGTTCTACCTTTTGAGATATGCCAACAATCATAGTAGTGTCGGATGGTGGGCTCCTGCGTCCGCATATACTTGGTGACTTGGCCGTGCCGGTCAGTTGTCACTGACGCCACCTTCAGCCCCCGCTCCTTCACCATGTTGAGGCTCTTCACAAAGGCGAACTTCTCCATGGAGGTGCTTGATTGTACATCTGCACACTTTTGTCGGGAAAAAAAGCTAAGTTACATCACAGAGCCATTTTATTAAAAAGCTGTGACCTACCTCCCCGACTTGCACTTGCTCGAAGTGAAGAATTTTGTTTAGCTGGGCAACGTGCAAAGAGTAAGTTAAAAATTTTGCACAAAATCCTGGCGAATCGCAGCGTCCATCGCCAGCCAAGTCCACAGTGCAGCCTTCCAACTGGCGAAACAACTCCTCCTGTTGTTGTTGCCAGATCTGGTATGACAAAGGTGCAGTTTTTAAACATCACATCAAATGCAGAACACTATTACGCTGCTTCTTCTGTTCTTGACAGGTACCATGAAATGATTTTGAGAACCTCTTTTCAGAACTCTTCCTTATTTAAGATATGAGGGTGAAGAACCATTGCAATTCGCAACCAAAAGCAATTAATGTGTTATACATAGTTGAATAAAATGGGACATATAGAAATCTCTGGGCAGTACTGTACGCATGCGTGAAGAACTTTAATTGCTTCACTTGTTTTGCAGCAGATGTTGCTAACAGCGTTGCTCTTTTATTTTGATTATTGTGCTCGTCTGGTGCTACCTATGTTCTAGATGTGCACTGTCGACTTCAGGACTTGTCACTGTAATGACGGTTTGGGCCGCACCATTCATTGGAGAGTCGAGGAGAAAAGGCGTCTGGAATTTTCTACCCTTGTTTTCTTCAAAAGTGAGTGCAGTGGATCGAAAATGAATAGCTGTTGCTGAGTCTTTTGGAAATTGAAGCTGCTTTGGGGTCATTCTGTCAGAAAATCATTTCATGGACCCTTTATGTAAATTCACGATCAAAATATTATGGGACACGTGTTCTCGAAAAAAAAATTTATTCCAGCTCTGTCTTGTGAGGAAGCTGCGTGGTATTGCTGCCAGGGTATAGAGCATATTTGCCCCCACATACCGTGATACATTTCAGGCGACTGGATTACGCAACAGAGCCACAATTTTTTTTCCCATGTACTCGTGTCCAATAAACTTTTGATTGCGATAGTATGTGGACCCTCCAGAACACATGCCTCACAGACCAGATATTACATCAGCACATACAGATAGAACCTTGTGTCTTAAAACGTGAGGGGTTTTTGATGTTGACAGGCACATGGGCAGACCCAGGCTCTTCACCCGAGAGGGGGATCAGCTCATGAGAGGTTGTTCGATATTATAAGCAAGGTAGAGTGATCAAGTTTCTCAGTGCTTTGACTCCAAATGATGACTTACTGGATGACTTACTGCTTGAACTGAAGTAACTAATTGTGAAATATTGGTTCAGCAATTCATTTTACAATGCACAACCTTTCTCCTACCTTGTCGATTGCAGGAAGCAGGTAGCCTCGTTGGTAATTGTAGAATGTTCGTGGCGTGAACACCTGCACGTTCACATAGTTGAACATCCGGAGCACTGAGGTGGGACTGGTGCCAGCGAACAACATAGCTGCTGACATCAGCACGTTGCCCGCCGCCTTGCCATTGATCATCGGTTGGCTTGACCATGTCAGGAAGTGGTGGTTTGCACACAGTGTCTGTATTTGAAGCCAAGTCCCAGACACATGACTTACACTTTTGCAAGCGGCAAAGCACTTGCGGCACACTTGGAATAGTTCTTTCAGGCAACTTTCAAATATTATAAATTTTTTATCATCCTGTGGAAGGACTTCTTCAGTGCTGGAGTCAAGTCTGAAACAAAGTAAAGTGAGTTGCAATGGTTAAATAGTCATGTGATGCTGCCGAGATAACTGAAAGCTAGAATTTAACAGCATTAAAGAGCAGTAAATGTAATGGTTGCCCACACCGACACTGCGCCTTCTGTGTTGTAGTGCGCATTTTTCCATTCTGTGCATTTTTTTTGCTTGTAATTAATGTTATGACAGGTTTGCAAAGCTTGCAAATTTTTTTGTCTCATTGATGCTGCATGAGCAGCTGCTTGTGCCATGGAATATTGCAAAAGCATTTCAATGGATCAAGAGCTGCTTTATGAATATTCATAGGGTGCGAAGTTGGCCAGCTGGAGAGAGGACATGTGCACCACCACAACGAAATTATGCGAGCGCAGACAGTACGATACTCATACCTGCCCCTGCCCGAGAAAAGGGAGGACAACCTTATGTGCTCTTCTACCTACTAAATGACTGATTTGATTTTTAGTCACGCCATCATAATGGAACGGCATTCAGTGCACATGCTAAAGGGGTACGTATTAAGTCATAATTATTACCCCAAGAAGGTCTCGTTAAGTGATGGGAAAAACTCCGAGCTCTGCAGAGTGTTATGCTCCTCTTCACAGTCTGAGGCTTCGGATTCTATGGGGCTGGATGACTGTCGTGGAGCGAATGAGATGGGAGACGGTGCTCGACCATCAATTGGTAGTGAGGGGACTGTTTGGCAGGGAGGAGGTGGTAGAGAAGAAACAGGTTGCGTTGTGGAGGCTGGAGCTGTGCTTGTATTCGTGCAAGCTTCACAGTGTGCGCTGGTGGTCTGCCCGGCATCTGTCTGCACGTGGATATCCTTTCTCACGGAAATGTGGAGGTTCACCTGTGTATCTGAAAGTTAATGAAGAAAATGAAACTCATGCAATGCCAAGAGCTGTTTGTTTATACAATGTTAATATCACACAGTTATGGAATCCTCATTATCAACTAATAGGCATGCGACTGGCAAACTTGGTATCAGTTATGCTATCACTACCTGCATGTGAAATACGTGATGGCTTCCTTCGGAGGCCCAAAAAAATTTTATACATTATTCCAGCACTTCCCCAGATTGGAACTGACAACACGAATGCCTCCTCCAGAATTTGTCAAGCATTCAGTGGTACCAGTGAACAATGAATGCATCAAACAGTGCTCCTTCCCTCTTCCTAAACCGCGAAAAAATTATTGCGACCCAATTTATTCTTGTGGAATGTGGGTAGAACACGAACGCGCCACTGCTGCAAGGAAAATCTTACATCGTGTTCGCACATCACGGCCGTCAGTCTGGCAGGCAACAGTGAAGGTGTTTCTTGGGGTCTGTGTGCAGCTGTCAACCATTTGAGGCGAAGTTTGCGCCTCT
>JARKHS020019933.1:0-16951 GCA_030143305.2 Amblyomma americanum | reverse complement strand
TAGGAGACAGGTGAACGGATCTCGTTGGAAAGTACTATGCCCCGAGAGCTTGACCGCATTCCCGGTTTCTTGCAACGCAAGGACTGCGGCGGGGTGTTCAAGGTTGTCAATGTACGCCCTTAAGTTGGTGCGTGGACCTCAGCGATGGCGTAGAGGTAGAACATCCGCCTCGCGTGCAAGAGGACCGGGGTTCAAATCCTGGTGCCGCGCAATTCTCCACCGGGTTTAAAAAAAAAATCTGCGTGTCGATGGAATTGCATAACCAGGCCTGGAGTGCGGCCTGATCTCGGTGACGAAAACCGACAACGCACTCCCTCACCAGAGCAGGATTTGGCCACCCTGGTGTAGTACTTGGCCACAACCTTCTATGATCAAACCAATTAACCCTCGGCCCTCAGTCCCCAGCGGCTGCAGAGCAGCTGACCACGGCGGCGGTCAGACCTGTGACGCAGCGGAGGGTGCTAAGAATCTCTGGCTCCGGACAGGCCGCCATTGGAATCTGAACCTGGCAACGTTTAACGCTAGAACTTTAGCTAGTGAGGCTAGCCTAGCAGTGCTGTTTGAGGAACTAGCGGGAATTAAATGGGATGTGATAGGGCTTAGCGAAGTTAGGAGGACCGGTGAGGCGTATACAGTACTAAAGGACGGACACATACTGTGCTGTCGCGGGTTAGAGGATAGACGAGAACTAGGTGTGGGTTTCCTCATTAATAAGGATATAGCTGGCAACGTAGAGGAGCTCTACAGTATTAACGAGAGGGTAGCAGCAATCGTAATTAGGCTGAATAGGAGGTACAAGCTGAAAGTGGTGCAGGCCTACGCACCCACATCCAGCCATGATGACCAGACCGTTGAAAGCTTCTATGAGGACGTAGAATCAGCAATGAATAGAGTAAAATCGCAGTACACTGTACTGATGGGCGACTTCAATGCGAAGGTGGGCAAGAAGCAGGCTGACGACCACGCGGTAGGTGACTATGGGATAGGCTCTAGAAATAGCAGGGGAGAGTTATTGGTCGAATTCGCGGATAGAAATAATTTACGGATCATGAATACCTTCTTCCGCAAACGAGAAAACAGGAAGTGGACCTGGAAGAGCCCCAATGGTGAGATTAAAAATGAAATCGACTTCATACTATGCGCTAAACCTGGCATCATTCAGGATGTGGCCGTCCTCGGAAGGGTGCGTTGCAGCGACCATAGAATGGTAAGGTCTAGAATTAGCCTAGACTTGAAGAGGGAACGGAAGAAGCTAGCGAAGAAGAAGACCATTAACGAGTTAGCCGTAAGAGGGAAAGCACAGGAGTTTAGGATAGCGCTGCAAAACAGATACTCGGCTTTAACTGAGGAAGATGATCTTGATGTTCATTCAATGCACGATAACCTGACATCAATAATTACGGAGTGCGCAGTAGAAGTAGGCGGTAGGACAGTTCGAAAAGATACCGGGAAGCTATCTCAGGTGATGAAAGATCTGATTAAGAAGCGCCAAAACATGAAGGCATCTAACACTACCGATAGAATAGAGCTAACAGAGCTATCAAAGTTAATAAATAAGCGCAAGGTAGCCGACATAAGGAAGTTTAATATGGAGAGAATCGAGCATGCTATAAAGAACGGAGGTAGCCTAAAAACAGTGAAGAGGAAACTAGGCATAGGTAAAAACCAGATGTATGCATTAAGAGACAAGCAGGGCAATGTCATTAGCAATATGGATAAGATAGTTAACGTAGCCGAAGAGTTCTACACAGACCTGTACAGTAGCCAATGTAATCGGAGCGCTAATGAGAAGGACAGCAGTGCACAGCAATGCGTCATCCCGCCAGTAACGAAAGATGAAGTAAAGAAATCCTTAGAAGCAATGAAAAGGGGAAAAGCAGCTGGGGAGGATCAGGTAACAGCAGATCTGTTGAAGGATGGAGGAGACATCGTGCTAGAAATACTAGCCACCCTGTTATACGCAATGCCTTATGACCTCGACTGTACCAGAAGCTTGGAAGAATGCAAACATTATCTTAATTCATAAGAAGGGAGACGTCAAGGACTTGAAAAATTACAGGCCGATCAGCTTACTATCCGTTGCCTATAAGGTATTTACTAAGGTAATCGCTAATAGAGTCAGGGCAACGTTAGACTTTAATCAACCAAATGATCAGGCAGGCTTTCGTAAAGGATATTCCACAATAGATCATATTCACACTATCAATCAGGTGATAGAGAAATGCGCAGAATATAACCAACCTCTCTATATAGCTTTCATTGATTACGAGAAAGCATTCGACTCAGTGGAAACCTCAGCAGTCATACAGGCATTGCGTAATCAGGGGGTAGAAGAGCCTTATGTCAAAATACTGGAAGATATATATAGCAACTGCACAGCTACTATAGTCCTCCATAAAGTCAGCAATAAAATTCCAATAAGGAAGGGCGTCAGGCAAGGAGACACGATCTCGCCAATGCTGTTCACCGCATGTTTGCAGGAGGTTTTTCGAGGCCTGAATTGGGAACAGTTGGGAATAAGAATAAATGGAGAATACCTAAATAATCTGCGATTTGCTGATGACATTGCCTTGCTGAGTCACTCAGGAGGTGAACTGCAAATCATGATCAACGAGTTAGACAGGCAGAGCAGATCGATGGGTCTAAAAATTAACATGCAGAAAACCAAGGTAATGTTCAACAGCCTAGCAAGGGAACAACAGTTCACAGTTGGCAGGGAGAGCCTAGAAATTGTCCCGGAATACGTCTACTTAGGGCAGGTAGTGACAGCTGATCCGGATCATGAGAGGGAGATAACTAGAAGGATAAGAATGGGGTGGAGCGCATATGGCAAATTCTCGCAGATCATGAGTGGCAGTTTACCAATTTCCCTCAAGAGGAAAGTGTACAACAGCATAATCTTACCGGTACTCACCTACGGGGCAGAAACGTGGAGGCTAACGAAAAGAGTTCAGCTTAAGTTAAGGACAACGCAGCGAGCCATGGAAAGAAAAATGATAGGTGTAACGTTAAGAGATCGGAAGCGGGCAGAGTGGGTGAGGGAACAAACACGGGTTAATGACATCCTAGTCGAAATCAAGAGAAAGAAATGGGCTTGGGCAGGGCATGTAATGCGAAGGCAGGATAACCGCTGGTCTTTAAGGGTAACGGAGTGGGTTCCAAGAGAAAGTAAGCGTAGCAGGGGGCGGCAGAAGGTTAGGTGGGCGGATGAGATTAAGAAGTTTGCAGGCAAAGGGTGGATGCAGCTGACAAAGGATAGGGTTAATTGGAGAGACATGGGAGAGGCCTTTGCCCTGCAGTGGGTGTAGTAAGGCTGATGATGATGATGATGAAGTTGGTGCGTTGGGTCCTGTTTTTGAAACCCCGACAGTTCCACTGTACAAGGGAAAGAGCTTGCGGTCTTTGCGGGGGGCGGCGCCCTCTAGGGGGTTGGTTGGGAGGGGACGCAGCCATGCCGATTTGGAGAGACTGCCTTAGAGAGCCGGAACATGTTCAGCCACCTGCAGCGAAAGCGGTTCCGGCTCCTCCGAGAGTTCGGTTAGATCAATGGGTCGATTGAATTTTGACGAGCGGTTCGCGTCTTTGAGCGGTCCCATTCGGCGGAGAAGCCGAGGGTTTGACTGTAGCCACGTCTTAATATTTGCTGTCACGGCGGCCGTAACTGTTGCCGTGGCTGCCTTGAGCAGGTTGTCTTGGATTTGGCCAAAATTGGACATCTGAGTCGTTAATTGGGCGAGGGCATTTTCGAGGGCTGTGAAACGCACGTCAGAGCTAGAGGGTGTCGGGTCCGCCGGCGCTTCTTGCATTGGTTCCGGAGCTACCTGGGCAGTGGGCGGGGAGGACCGAGCCATTTCTAGCGCGTGAATTTTGGCGTGGAGTTGAGCATTCTGTGCCTGAAGGGTCTCGAGCTCGCGGCGGAGGTCCGCGACATCAGAGTTAAGGGGGGGGGGGGAGGAAGATTTGGTGTAGGAGAAGGTAGGGGAGTATGGGGAGGCGGAGGAGGCCCATCTCGGCTGCCTACCTTGGGCTGTGATGTCTTCTTTGGCGCGCAGAGCGGAGGGCCCACGAGAGGCGGAAAATCCTCGTTTTGGAATGCGGGGGGCACCTGGATCGTTGGTCGAGGAGGCTTGGGGGCACGCCCGGGTAAGGCGCCCGCCGGTGGAGCTTGTCCGATTTTGGCTTGCACTATCTTGTTGCTAGGCGGGGGGACTTTCGGACTTTCGGAGCTGTGCCAGGACCCAGGGCCACAGCACTCTGAGGTTGTTTTCTATGACCGATAGTGTTGCCCGCTTGTTGCAGCCGTCGGAATTTGGCTTTGCAATCTTGCGAGCCCGCAAGATGGGCGCCACCGCAGACGATGCAGGAGGGATTGCACTCGTGGGACGCCATGTTGCCGTCTTCGAGGACTGCGACCGTTTTGCCGCAGTGTCCGCAGCGATTGTGTTGGGGATTCGGGCATAATTCCACGCGGTGACCGATGGTGCAGCATCGCAAATACGCGGAAAAGTCCGCTTATATTCGCGCACCACAGTCACCACACTGTTATCGTGCACGTAACGCGGTACTCTACGCCCCACGAAGGTGAGCAGGGCAATCGTCGACTTCCCCAGCTTGCGGATGAAGGCAATCTCTCCTCCGCGCCACTGGACTTTAGATTTCAAGGTGGTAGAAGTTTCCTGCTCATGGACCGTAATAATCCCCCTGCAGACTTCACCGTTGACTTTGGCGTGGCCGACCATCGGAATGGAGCCATTGGAAGATTGCAGGGTAAACTCGCGAGCAAGCGCGTTCGCCGCATTGACGTCTTGAGTGGTGGCGATGATGATATTCTGGTCCCAGATGGGCCAGATACTAAGCGTGTCCACCGAAGAGGCGTTTACATAGGCTGAGAGCAAAGCACCAAGCTCACCGTTCTGCAGGACTGTCTTCAGAGAGATCGTCACTCTGGGCTTGATGACGATCTTGAAATCTTCATTGCGGAGTCGAGGCATAGCGGTGGGCCGCCATTTCTTCGATACCACTCTTTGAGAGAGCTGAGGGTTGGAGCTTGCAGTGTTCGGATGCGCAGAAACAGCGGCACTCACGGTGGGTCCGTTGACCGCCGACGTGTTCAGGCGTTGCTGGCGTTTACGAAGTGCCATTAACGAGAAGAGACCTTCGTCTACTATCTCCTGCGTTGGAGTGGAAGATGCAGGCGGAGACAATGCGCCTGCGACGACTTCTGTCCATGCCATCGTGTCGGGATCGTACCCGCGGCGAGCGGAGGCCGCCATGGCGTCCGCGAAGAACGCGTGGAGACTGGCTACTTGGCTTTAGGCCTAGCTAAAGCTCCCACAGGTTGAAGTCAGAAATGGGCCTAAAAGGCCCAAAAATTGGCCCACCTGGTCGAGAGCGGTATTTTCGGGTGCCGGGAGATGTTATCCGTCTAGAAGAAGCAAAATTTCCGCGGTCGTACGAAATTTTTTGGTAATCTGGGCGAAAATTTCCAGAGCCGAAATGAGGAGCATCCGCTCGAGACGCGCGCCGGCCGCGTTCCCCTGAGCTGGGGCAGCAACGACGCGATGCTCGCCGCCTAAAGTCAAACCTTACACACACAACGTGTGCAGTCAGGGCATATGCTTCATCGCACTCCATTCTACAGCCGCCACGGCCAGTTTTTCCTCCCTGAAGTTTTATGCAGCTAAGCGATGACAAACCAACTGATCTACGTCGGCCATCATCTACCCGCGCGGCATCGTCATTTCGCCACCGAATTACAGAGCAAGACGCCAATCTGCCGCATAGCTCCATCGTCAAGTACGTTGACGAAAGCGTCCAGGCATGCGAAACAACAACGGCAGTTTACTGTCCTTGCAAACCTGCCCTGAAAAAAACTTCAAGGTTTCACCTGTCAGAACCTCCTTCCTCCTTCTGTGCGGAGATGCTTGCGGTTCAACAGGCACTTTGCTCTGTGGCCGCCGTTCCCATGCTACTTACGGCCCGCATTGTCATTCGCACCGACGTCCTTCAGTTCACACGCCTACTACGACGCGTCAGTCGCACCCCAGAAATCTTCCAA
Source organism: Amblyomma americanum (assembly GCA_030143305.2). NCBI lineage: Eukaryota > Metazoa > Arthropoda > Arachnida > Ixodida > Ixodidae > Amblyomma > Amblyomma americanum. The sequence continues at coordinate 10,893 of JARKHS020019933.1, read as the reverse complement.
AATATCCATCGTCTAGCGGCACGCATCCCGCAGCAAATCCGCAATGAGTGGGTCCCGCGTGACCTCCTGAGCGCACAAAGCCGCGCAGATTCTTCGACCTGCCTTTCGACTCCAACCTCGTCTTTGCCTCGAGTGCTCACTCTGGATGACACCACCCTCCTTTTAACAAGAAAGGAACACCTCCGGCGCCGCACACGTGCTCTTATCCCTCCGTGTGCGGTAAGCGTCCCCGTGGTCTTACCCGTGCAGAGGAGGTTGCGCTTCGGAGGGTACGGGTCGGGGTTGCCCTAACTCCATCTGTGACACGCAAGTGACCGCATTTCAAAGATTTATATCCCCGCCCCGGGTGTCCAGTCTGGAAGATCAGAGACTGTAAGGCAGATATCCACCACCTGTTGTGGGACTGCCCGGCGCTGAAGCCGACGAGAATTCAGCACCTGGTGACAGTGGGCGTCTCACCGGACAATCCGGATTCCTATATTGCCTAGGCACAGGGTCCATATCATCGTTAGCTTCTCTAGTTCATCAGATCAGCCAACCTTTTTTAATTTATTTAAGCATATTCTTCGTCTGTGTCATTGTCAATAGGTCGTGTAGTAGCGTGTAGTTGTAGCGCACAGTAAAGAAAGACCGCTTTAGCGCATATATTAGTAATATATAAGTGACAAATTAGCACAGTAATAAGCTATCATGTTCTCCAGCGGAGTGTGCAGTATCGTGAACTAGTACACATGCAACGACAGTTTTAACGAGAGCATAAAACTTGTCCCGAAAATGACCATTTTTAAGTGCTTGCGCATAAACGCCGGCATTTCATCAGTTGCAGATTTCATTCATTTCTACCTACACTCGAGCAAAAACAGCTACGCCTTAGGCGTACAAATTGGCGAAGAAAAAATAACGTTCTGCTCTGCCAAGTAATTGGAGTAAGGTGAGTCATTCGATTGAAAAGCAATTTGATTTCTCCACAAACTTTCCTTGGTGTCTTCACCTATAACTCCTTGAAACTTATCTTTGTATACAGGACAAAAGTAAACAGGCAGACTATGAGCTTCTGCTTTTTCGAGTTGGGCTAGTTTAAGAGGGCAGAAGAAGAACACTCTGTGAAGGAGAGAGGCGCGATCACTGTCGCCTTGTGAGTGGAAGCATGAACCACGCAGTCGGCGAACGTATAAGGGTAGTTAGAGAAGAGAAGAGGAAAGTAGGTTAATGCAAACAATAGGCTCGGCATTACGGTGTGCTTGGGTGGCCCCAACCTAAACTTAAGCAGCCTAACATTAACAACCCTTGTCATGTTGGGTTCTCTCTTGTGCGTGTGTCTTTTTTGACAGGTACAAAATTCTACAGCATGCCACACCAACAGCCCCATCAAACAACCTTGAGTCAACCTAAACTGTAATGATAAAAAAAGGACCTATGTACTGGTGGCCATATCGGGCATTCATAACTCCAATAGGGCCGTAAAGCCCACATAGCACAACCTTTGGTTGCACAGTCCTTGGGTAGCGACCTTCAGCTTAGTGTACGACGCTGACGCTGGCTATGAGTAAATGGTTTGCGGGCAAACCTAGCCTATGTACGTGAGAGAATACGTGCGCCACGTACGCGTTCGTTACTTCCGGTCACAAAGAAGATACTCCGGTAAAACTTTACAACTTGTTTAATTGGCCGAATGGTAAAAGAATAAAACTTTACAGGAGAGTTTGGAAGCATGGCCTCTCCGTTGAGCGTCCCGCACAACCGCTGGCATTCGATGCCGGGCCGAGTGCTCCTTTCACCCCTTTCAGCCGCCGTTCCCGATTTCTACCCGCCTCGCACAGCGAGAGTTCCTGGAGAGCGGTGACAGGCAACCGAGCCGCCTGACCTCGCCGCCCAGTTCAGGGCCTTTCAGGGACGGCCCCGGGATCCCCATTCGGGTGCCTGCTACTTGGTCTCTTGGCGCTCTCTCTCTCTCTCTTCTCTCTCTCCCCCACACACACACACACACACACACACACACACACACACACACACACCCCCCCCCCACACACACACACACCACACCACCACACACACACACACACACACACACACACACACACACACACACACACACACACGCACACACACACACACACACACACACACACACACACACACACACACACACACACACACACACACACACACACACACACACACACACGTTCCTTCTGTCGTGAGTTCGCTGGCCGAAGATATCGCGCACCGTATGGCGCCGTCTCTTTAGTTCTTTTTGTCCTTTTGGCCCAACAGGCTACTCTCTCTCAGACAGATCTCATACTAGTCCTTTGTCTCATACTCATCTCATGTTTGCCCTTATTCTGCGTGGTTCTCTCCTGTGTAAGTGTCTTCACTGGCTAGAGGAAAATTCTTCAGCATGTCACACAAACAGGCCCACGTATCAGCCTTGCTTCAACCTACACTGCATCGAAAAAACAAGAACCTATGTACTGGAGGTCATATTGGGCATTTATCACTCTAAGAGGGCCGTAAAGGCCACATATTTAGCACTCAACCTTTAGTTGCAAAGCCCTAGTGTAGCAGCGACCGACAGCTGAGTGCACGGCGCTGGCTATGAGTCAGTGGTTTGCGAGAAAAGCTTGGCTACGCTCTCTCAGGCAGACCTCATACGGGATGCTAGCCGTATATTGGGCATATGAGCCGATAGCACTTAAAAACAATGTGCAAGAACGTATTACCTTAACTTAAGTGGTCGCTGGAGTGTTAAGCTGCATTATGAAGACGACTTGAATTGCCTTTATTCGCGTTGTCTAAGGAGGAGTAGATCAGTCAGCTACAGGTGCCCTCTCCATATGAAGCTAATGGCAGACAGCCTCAGAGTTTTTCGCACTGCTTATTATGCACGAAACAACTGCTGAGCATTTATCTGATGCACATCTGATAACGGGCCGATAAAAACATTAAAAAATCTCCCCTTTATTTCTTACCTTAAACGAGGTTGAGGTTGAGGTGTTGAATGCTACAGGTGGGGTTAGCCTTGCTTTGTCTACCGGCAATTGCTCCACCGCAGCGTCCCTTCGATATTAACAATGCCGCATCTACCCCGCTAAGCGCACAGTCTCTTATAATAGCACACATTCTCTCCCGCAGTCACCATCTATGCACACAATCAATACACACAGTTCACATCACAGCCCACTCCAGAACTCACCATCTATGCACATATTCAGTCACAGTAGAACATAGGCCATTGTAGTGCCACACTCCATGCACATATTCACACACAGTATAAAGTAGTCCACTCCGGAAGACACCATCTACGCACACATTCAATCACAGTAGGCCATAGCCCGTTCCTGCTGTCACCATTTAAAAGCAAGATCCGTGTTCTCCAGAAATGTTAAAAGAAGGCGTGTAACCTCCCTTCTGCATGTCTGGTTTCCACTCGGGTAGACAATGTCCTGCACTGTGCTGTGATGGTTTCCTGTCTTCTTGAAGGAAGCGAACATCACATGCCTTTCCGCGTTGTACTCTGGGCAGTACATAATATAATGTTCGATATCCCCGCACACACCACATAAAGAGCAGAGCGGAGACGATGCTATGCCGGTCATATGCATCCATGCAGGAGTGCGAGCAGAGGCCGTGCGAATTCGATGTAGAAGGGTGGCCTGAGATCTTCTCAGTCCCTTGGTCACACATGGCTTGTGGGACGCACTCCACAGGGTACTGAAGTGATCGAGCACCGTTTTCCTGCAGAGACTTTTCCCATCTTGAGGTACGTTTTTTGATGAAATCCTTGAGAGAGCTTTATGGGCGAGACTGTCTGCCACCTCATTACCGTTGACTCCGATGTGAGAGGGCACCCACTGGAAATGTAGAGTAAAGCCTCTGCTGTGCAGATTCTGCACCAAGCGCAGAGGGCTTAGAGACAAGGCGTCAGTAGGGAATCCGCGCTCTAACCTCTGAAGGGCAGATTTTGAATCAGTTAGGATGACAACAGGTTGAGCCGGACAAGACCCTAACTTCCGTAAAGCCGCCTCAATAGCAACACTTTCAGCCGTTGCGGAGGATACGACAGCAGTACAGCGTACGGGCCACTTACAGTCCAAAGAAGGAATGTAAAAAGCCTCTGCGCTAGCTTGTTTGACCTTGTCCACAGAACCATCCGTGAAAATTTGAAGATGGCAGGCATACTTTGTTTCCAAGTATTTCAGTAAAGCGAACGCGTTGCTGCCAAAGGAGAGCTGCGCTTTGCGCTCACATGGGGAATTGTGACCTTACAGTCGAGGGCCGGAAAAGACCAGGGGGGTTTCAACCGTTTCCTTTGCCTTACCTCCTTACCTTAAACGCTCCGGGACATTACAGAGTAGGAGGGGTGTTGCGTATGAAGTTGGCGGAGGAGACTGCGAAATGCTAGAAATATACTTCTCACAAAAACTTACGTTACACTACAAATAATAAATTTAATTATCATTTGCAATGGGGACTGCTAAAAAAAAGCTTACAGTGTAGATCACGACAGCTTAGGTCCTAATTTGCGAGCGGAAAAAATCTGTAAATAAAAAATTAAATTGGCAAAAAGTGAGATAAGTAAATGCGGGAACCAAAAGCACAAATACCTCAGAAAAAAAACGAAATCCGCATCAATGACCTTCTCAGGTAAATGTTCTAATGAAAATGACTGTGGTGTCATATACAAATTATAATATAGCAGTCATTATGAAATGGGAAGTTATATTGGATTTGCAACTCAGTAAAGTGAAGCTTTCTTCCTGATCTCGAAATCTAGATGTGCTTTAGGGTTGAAGCTGCAAGAAAATTACTGCTTCCTGTGTAGGAGTAAGACATGAAAAGCGTATACGTACGAGGCCGAGTAAAAAATGTTAGCTCAAAGGGCCGTCATCAGAGTGGCGCAATGGCAACGCGAGGCACTGCAGTTAAGGATCACGCTGATAACGAGAGTGCCAGACAATTTCCACTCTTCAATAAAAAGGGAGTTAAGCAGACAGTCATCGCTGTGAACCGTTTTTCTCTCTTTTTCAGTAAATGAAGGCTTCTTGCTTGCTTGCGATAAAACAGCAACAAAGCAGCAACCGAAAAATTAAACGTCGCTGCTCACGATCACATCGCTCAAAAGAAAGACGATATGGAAAGTCACAGGTGGCCGGTCAACTTTGCAGTCAATGCAGCGACACTCACGCTTGGGAAGTTCAGCGCTTCGTAAAGCTTTCTACTTGAAACCGCCCTTTGATGCAAACATGCGAACGGCTTGCTGCTGCCGCTGTCGACGTGGTCGCGAACCGCAGTGCCGCACGACGCGATTCCACAATTCTGGTCGTTCGCCAGTTGGCAACCTTTTCTATACGTCATTGTACTTCGGGTTATTCAGCTGTAGCGGCAATACAGCTCGGTCACGCTCATTCACAAAGTGCACGCTCGGTAACAAAGAATTGCTGTTATAAAGTTTTTTGACCTTCTATGCTCATTCCTAACTTTCTTTGCAGCTGAAGGTCATGCAGGCTGCATGATTTCTTAACATTTAGAGGATTGGGAATTTTACGACGGCAATAGCCCAGACATTGCGCTCGACGATCTTTGATTTCTTTAAGAAAATTTTGCTGCCTTACTACAACAAAGGTTATCCGATCTTGTTTTTGATGAATAAATAATTCTTCCCGTAGGGGTCACAAGTTCCGGAACCGTAGGAAACGTAATTTGAAAAGACAATTTGGAAGCAGAAAGTTTTCTCCATTGCTGAGTTGTTTTTTGTGAATCAAATGCATTATGCATTCCGGCATAATTTTTTAGAATAAAGTTCTTATTTTCCTGAAATATAAAACACGAAAAACGTTTTGCGATGTTTCATGTTCTCATTGTAGTCATTTCCAAGTTGTTTTAGAAAGGAAGGAAGCCGACCAAAATATTTCACGGATGAAAAGCGTAAGCAGTGGCGGAAAAAAAGTCTAAACATGATAAAAGTTGGTTTTTGCGGCGCATTCAGCCCTCAGTTGCTTAACGAGGTGCTTCCTCTAAAAATATCATTGTTAACGCGTTGACATCAGTCATTGCCATTTTTTTCCGAAAGCCTAATTGTACTACTTCTTTATCGAAGCGAGCCAATAATTTTGCACGTTGAGGATCTACGGCCTACTCCCGCGTTGCCCCGTGGCTCCTCTTCACCGCAGTGCACGTTGAAGCCGGCTGCAAACATACAGCACTGACCTGCCCGAATATCATGGTGCGCCGAGCTTAGACGATGCCCATTTCTGCAGTACAACAATCTATTCAAGGGAACATTTACAAAACATAAATTTGAAGCGGCCGGGTAGCCGAAAGCACGAGTACACCCGAATTGATATCTAGGGGTGTAGTTCAAAGACAGCTGCAGCCATGTTCCTCAGCCAACAAAATCGAGGAGCGCTATCACATGCAGGTGCCACTTCCAGTCTTAGCCCCAGTAGAAGAACGACTACTGTTCCATCACATAAACAGTATTGAGCTGCACTTCTGCCAGAAAGGGCTCTGTGGAGTCATCACGAGCAGAGTCATAACCGCTCCGAGAGATCATGTCGTATTGAGTGAGTGAAAGGCAGTCTAGTTTTCCGAGATTTAAACAGTGCCCATGGCAGAAATGAGGTGAAGCGAAGGAGCTTATCCTTATAAGTCTTCGTCTTCTGTAAAAGAGGGCGCTGGGCAACAGGAGCCCTTTTTCAGACGCCATACCATTTACCTTCTATGAGCTATATATATATATGGACGGACAAAAGAATCCAGTGTGCCGTAACCTTGTAGCTGCAAAGAAAAATTATTCAATAAAAAAATTCAACTCACAGGATGGTTTGAAAGTGCACTTAAAGGGAAGCTGAAACGGTTTTGAAATTGCATGAAACGCTGTGGTTGGGAAGAAGGGACTTTGAAAATCATGTGTGTAAATGTTTTCTCGATTCTGTTCGCAAAGTGAGCCGCAATCGCTTGTTAAAAACCCGTCGCCAACACGCCCTCTTCGCTTCCGGAAGCACCGAATGGGAGACGGGACTGGCGGAAGTGACGCCATTCACGGGTAGGCTGCCGGCCGTCCTGCTTTGCTTGCTGCTTTTCGGCCCGCGCTTTGGTGCATGACGGATCCATAATTTGCAAAACTCAGTTCTCAAGCCAGCTGAAGCAATGCGCTACGCAGCAACACAGTCGGTGCTGGCCGGAGATCCCCGTAGATGACGTCACGACGATCCCGGCCAATCGCGGCGTTCGCTCGGCGCCCTGAGACGCTGGTGCCCGTTTTCTTCCAAGAAAGAGCTTTTTGCGTTCATTTCCGCCCTTTTCAAATGCAATATTCTTTTACAGCGGACTAAAAACTATAAAATGCCGCATGTAACTCAAATTTTTTGAAAACTGCTTCAGCTTTCCTTTAAATTTGAATGAACACGAGCGTTTCATCACATCAAGCCTTCATATATATGAAATGTGCATGTTGTCAGGGACGAATGAGATTTAAATGTCGAAAAGTGGATGAACACGTTTCAACACCCTGAACATCAGGGGCACCAACTTAAAGAACCATACAGGCCGCCGCGGGGGCTGAGTGGTTATGGCGCTCGGCTGCTGGCCCGAAATACGCGGGTTCGATCCCAGCGGCGGCGGTCGAATTTCGATGGATGCAAAGTTCTTAAGGCCCGTGTACTGTGCGATGTAAGTGCACGTTAAAGAACCCCAGGTGGTCGAAATTTCAAGAGCCCTTCACTACGGCGTCTCTCAGCCTGAGTCGCTTTGGGACGTTAAACTCTCATAAAATATAAAGAACCATACAGCGGAGCTTGTATCTGCGTTTGTTGCTTGCTCCGGCGTGCACTGCAGTCAAGACCAGGCAGGGAGTAACGCCTGAGTAGGACATGAGTGCTCAATTCCAAAATTAATTTCTGGTTTAAAACAGAAGTAACGTCAGACCTTTATTATTTTTACTAGGAACACATCACTTAGCATGGGACCGCTGAATATGCGGCAAAGAGCAACTTATCAAATCTTTAGAATCTTTTTTCGGAAGCTGCTCATGTTTCTAATGTCTGCAACATTTTGATTGGCTTGTTTTCTTTCCGGACAGCGCAAGAAAAAACATTAAATGAGCGACTACACTGAGAACATAAAAGTTGATGCAAACTTCAAAATCTCATTTTTTCATACCATTTCCTCTTTTACATTTAAGCCAATGTTAAACAAGTTCAGCTCAAGCTACTGTGCGTGAAGGCGAATGTATTTTATTCATAAAATTTTTTATCCGATGCGTAAAGTATTTTAATTCTTGACAAATTTACCGTTAGACTAGAATTTGGTACGTTTTGCTCATCTGACACTGCGGCGACACCAAACATTTTTTCGCCAAAACCAAGCTGGGATATTGTTTTTTTTTGTAGTAACGTAGTGAGCCATGAATATTTGAAGAAACTGGAGAAGGTCGTGCGTGAAGTCTGGGTCATTTATCCCGGGACTGCCTTTTTGTGAGGCGCAAAAACACAGCCTTTCATTTCTTCATAATTGCTTTTGTTCTGCGCTTATTGGCATGCATAATTCTGCTACTGCTGTTGCTGCTGTTGCTTATAAGAAGAAAGGGAAAGTGCACGTGCCTGCCTACTGTCTCAAGCCCAGCCACGCTCGCTGCCGCATGCTGAAAGTAGGGGAGTTAAAGGATAGTACAGCAAAGATAGAAAAGGCGGCTCTAATATGCGCCGGGCCGATCCCGGAGGCAGTGCAATACCGGGCCGACCCGTGCCTGAGTGCTTCAAGCTATGCACTCCGCCATATTCTAAAAATAAGCTTAATATCTTGGGTCCAAGGACCTGCAACAGATATAAATCAGGTATCAGGTATCACTGCATAATAATCTTGCTTCAGAAGAGTATTTAAATGCGCTGTTAGATAGAGACAGGCTATCTTAGATTTCCATTTTTGTTTCCATTGCATTTCCATGCGGTAAACTTCTTATATGCATTATTTCACAGTCTGATAGACTTACTGTAATTTCGTCTATATTCTATCATATCTACAAGAAAAGTGCATTTCGCATTTGTGCATACGGCATACGCAGTCTCCAGACGCTGTAACATACACAACAAGCGAATTACAACGTCTCTCCCTCTCTTTTTTTTTGTCCTGCAGTGCATTCACGATATCTTGTTTCAGTGTGACACACGAGCGCTAGTAGATGTGAGTAGAGTTTCTGTTAGCATTGCTAAAGAAACGCAACTGGGAGATATGAAATGTTCGGCAAAAATTTATGAAAACTAGCCAAACCGAAACGCTGTACCGTCTAATTTGTGTCTACGTTAAAAGAAATCAAAAGGGCTGAATTCCACTCTTTCATGCATTAAACATTCCCAATATTCAATAGAAAATTGGGAAGGTCCCTAACTGAAATGAATTTATTTGACATGTTTGCCAGAGTTCATAAACATTTCTGCAGTTGATTCGTGGTGTGTAGCCAAGTGTTAGGTAAACACAGTGAATCGAAATATAAAAATACCAGATATCGATTTCATGGGGGTATACAGCGAGTGTTCAGGCGAAGCAGCCAGTTAAGGACTGTTCATGTCTGAATAAATGCTGTGAACCACAGCATTAAAGTTCTGAAGCCGTATCACACCAGCACTACTTATGAAAAAACGTGCAGCACTGGCGGATGCAAGAGATTCTGAAAGGTTTCCAGCGCAAATCTAAGGCAATTAAATTTCACTGTAATGGCACGCATGTATTGCACTTCTCTGTTCTAGGTCGCTTCTATTCACAGCTTACTCCAGCTTGAGCAGGTAAGTGCACACCGTCAATGTTCAAGCAGCATAAATTAGTGTCGAGAACAGTAAAAGATGCTCATAAGCACAAGTTTTCAGGTAAAGACTTACCGGATGACGTGTTGTAAATAAGCATGGAACAACAACAAAAGAAAATTACGCGTAATGTTTGCCCACTCATCTTCAATCAAGTCTTTATTCAAAATCATTGTCGCGGCCGGACGGAAAAAGAAGAATAGCCTTCTTGGTAGCTTTAATTCTAGAACGCAAGGTTAAATGCCAGAGCTGCCATTCCTCTCACGCTATGTTTCTCGTGGTATTTTCGTCATTCCTGAGCATTGAGCGTACGTGTGGCGCCCATGGAGATAGAACATGGATGCTTTATATTCTTGGAAGCAAATTACACGTCAAAGCAGGGAACGAATTAAGTGCATAAAACAAGCTGGGGTAACTCCACCCCTGTTTCGTACGCGACACTCGTTCTCAAGACTGCAGAGACACCAGCGGAATTAAGTTTTGGCGCGTTTTTTCAGCAGCACACTGTTTCCGCAGTTAGTAGGTGCCCATGATGCATGAGGAAATTTTATTGAAGGAGGGACGCAGATCGCCTAATTATGCATGTAAGGAACTTTGGCACAAAACATTTTCTCTAAGAAACGTACAAATCTTGCACACCATTGGTGAAAACGAAATGGCTAAATAGACGCCATTATACTCAGAGCACTATACCCACTGTTGCTTTCTACACGAGCTCTCTTTGAAGCTAGAAATACGTTGAGCTACTTGAGCTCAATGTGAGCGTTAGAAAGATTCGTTCCATAGAAGGCTGCTGAACATGGCGCTTTTAGAATTAAGGTTTAATACAGGGAATCACACTTTTCCTTTTTAACACTACAGATATCCTGGTGAGGTAAACTTACTCGTGCGAAAATCTTTAGACGCTGGCCGAAGCGTTAGCGTTGGCCGAAATTTTAAGTGCAGTGTTTCTACTTGTGCCTTTTGTAATGGCATAAATGCAGCGGTGCAGAATATGCAGACTTTTTCAGAATATGGCAAATAATTAAGTTGCCGTGTCAGAATACACCAAGTATTTAGTTGCTGAGAAAGAACCTCCACAAAAACAACACATTTG